>PVKV010003271.1:0-137981 GCA_004027835.1 Alouatta palliata
AGACTGGACAGGGAAAATGTGGCACATATACACCATGGAATATTATGCAGCCATCAAAAATGATGAGTTTGCATCTTTTGTAGGGACATGGATGAAACTGGAAACCATCATTCTCAGCAAGCTGACACAGGAACAGAAAACCAAACACCGCATATTCTCACTCATAGACGGGTGTTGAACAATGAGAACACATGGACACAGGGAGGGGAGCATCTCACACTGGGGTCATTTGGGGGAAAAAGGGGAGGGACAGTGGGGGATGGGGAGTTGGGGAGGGATAGCATGGGGAGAAATACCAGATATAGGTGATGGGGAGGAAGGCAGCAAATCACACTGCCATGTGTGTACCTATGTAACAATCTTGCATGTTCTTCCCATGTACCCCCAAACCTAAAATGCAATAAAAGTATATATATTAAAAAAAAAAAAAGAAAAGGTGAACTTTACTATGAATCCAGGAGAGGTTCATGCCTCACGCATGTGCACTGGCAAAGCCAACTTGAATCATCCCTGGCTCTGGGAAGTCAGGCTGCAATTCCTTCAAGGAATGGCTGTGGCACGGGAGGCAGCAGAGAAAGCAGTGATGAAAGTGGCAGGTTTGGAAGACAAGATTCAGGGTGCCAGATCAGCTCTCCGGACTTTGTCTCGAATCTTATGTGGATCCTACCTGGGTAAGCAGGAATGGGATTACAATGGAGAGAAACAGGAAGGGCCTCACATGGGCCTGGAGAGATCCCATGAGCCCCAAGGCAATGAGTCCCCACCTCGCCTCATGTATGTACCCTGGACACAACTTCCTCTGTACCCAGCAAAACCCTATCCCTTTGCCCCACTCCCTGGAATTTGTGGCGGTCAAAAGATTCAGTGCTTGCAGACACTTTCCCCAGGAGCAGAGGAGCAGGATGGCCCTAATTAATGAGAGAGGACGTCCAGGTGAATTGCAACACTGCTTTGTGGAGATGGCAAAGGACAGCCAGGCAGCCATCCAGTGGGACACGACGACCGAGAACATGTCCTTGTCCTACATGGGAATGGAAGTGCAGAGCTCCATGATCATCGCACCTGCTTAATCATCCAGAAGCAAGTTTGGAGGGGGGTTCAGACATAAAACACATCCTCACTAAGATTCACCCTACTGGAATGGGGAGAGTTCTCTCTTGAAGACACTGAGTCAGACCAAGAAGCCTCTAGGCTTCTCAGAAATGTGGCAGACAGAGAAAGAGGGAGGACAGAGCCTAGTCCATAGTCCAGGCCAAATACAGCACACTGCCACCTCCATGGGCATCGGGGGGTGGAGGGAAGTGCCAAATGGTTGACTTGGCCAGGATTTCTATGGTTGGAGTCACAGAGATCCTTGCCACATCCCGTTTCTGGCATCCTGCTCTAGCCCTGTGCTGAGCTGTGGCTAGATTTCTCAATGAGGGCAAAGGTGAGAGAAGTGAGAACCAACCTTTTTGAGGTCAGTGGGCAGCCCTCCTGCAGGTTGACAGTGAGCTGTGGTGAGGCTTTTGTCCATGTCTGGGGGGTGTGATCCTCTTGGTCCTAAGAAAAAGGCCCCTCAGTGTGGCATTGTGACTGAAACTCATGCTGTTCTGACACAGCTCCCTTTGCACATTGCCAGGCTTCATGAATGCCAGCTGGAACCACCAGGGAAACAAATGATGACTGGCAACGTGGCCCAGGCAGAGACAGGAGGAGAGGCTTATCAAAGAGAGGATGTTGTGCAAGAAACTGCCCTCAAGCACACAGGGCACACAGAGCACACATGTCCTAACACACACACACACACACACACACACACACACACACACGCAGAGAGAGAGAAAAAGAGGGAGCAGGAAAGAAGAGAGAGAGAAATCAGAGAGACATACAGGCTAACGCACACAAACAACACCCCTTCCACACACACACACAGACGCACAGCAGTGGCAGAGTATCACTCACTCTCAGGCAGTCTCTGAAGCTGCAGCTTTCCGTTGTCCACCACTAGGACCCTAGGTTGAGAGAGCAGCCCACTAGAATACAGCCAGAGGTGTCCTGGAGATGACCAGGGCATGTCATTTGGGGAGACTCACCTGTTTCCTGGCAGAGCAGGCCTTATACTGGGATTCCGTGCTGCTTCCCTGGCGTTCCCTCTGCCCGAGGTTTCATTTTCCTGGACCACCTTCAGCGAATCCTTGGCCTACAGAGACTATCCTGTGGATGTCCTGGCAAGGAAGGGTCTAAGCTAGGTTCCTGACAAACTGCCATAGAGGGCTCTTCCTTTGTGCGTGTCAGGAACATATATCCTGGTGCAACATCACTATGACCCGAAGAGTGACTCATGCCTTGTGCATGCGCAATAGCGAGGCTTACTGGATTTTTGCATGGCTTCCAGAACTCAGGCTGTGGCCCCTTTAAGAAATGGCTGCAGTGGAGGTGGCACCAGAGAAAGTGGCTGTGAGAGCAGCAGGTTTGGAGAGAAAGCCAGGTTCAAATCCATAGTACTGGTGTCCTCAGGGTCTCCATGAGTGAGCATATAGCATAATGGCATCTCCATGGGCATTGGGGGGTGGGAAGTGCCAAACAGTTGACTTGGCCAGAAAGATCAGTGTTGGAGTGACAGAGATGCTTACCACATCCCATTCTTGGTGCCCTGTTCTGGCCCTGTGTCGAGCTGTGGCTAGATTTCTAAATGAGGGCGAGAGATGTAAGAATCATCTTCTTTGAGGTCGGTGGGCAACCCTCCTGCAGGTGGACAGTGAGCTTTGGTGAGGCTTTTGTCCATGGCTGGGGGGTGTGTTTATCTTGGTCCTAAGAAAGGCCACTCAGGATGGAGAGGTGACTGAAACCCATGCTGGTATCACACAGCTTCCTCCCTACATTGCTCAGGCCTTCACGAACAAAAGCTGGAATGGCTGAAGAATTGACTCACGACTGGCCATATGACTCAGGCAGAGACGCGGGGAGAGGCTCAGCAAAAGAGAGGCCACTGTGCAAGAAACACCTTCCAGCACAAAGGGCACATGCGTCCCAACACACTCACACACACAGACACACACACACAGACACAGAGAGTGAGAAAAAGAGTGAATGGGAAAGAAGAGAGAGAGACTTAAAGATGCATACTCACAAACAACACCTTTTCCACACAAACAGACACACAGCAGTGGCAATACATCACTCACCCCCTGGCAGTCCCTGAAGCTGCAGTGTTCTGTTTTCCACCACTAGGACCCTCGGGTGAGAGAGAAACCCAAGGGCACAAAGACAGAGGTGTTCTAGAGATTACTAGGGCATGATATTTGGGGAGACTTACCTATAACCCATCCACACATGCCTGAGAATGGGATTCCGAGCTGCCTAGCTGGCCATCCCTCCACCTGAGGTCTCTTTCCCTTGGCCCACCTTCAGCCAATCCTGGCCTCCTGAAACAAATCTGTGGATGTCCTGGTTAGGAGTGGCCTGAGTCCTGTTTCTGACACACTGCCACAGGGGGTTCCTCCTTTGTGAAGTCTCAGGATCCCATCACTGGGGCAAAGCTGAATGTTACTATGACCCAAAGGAGTAGCTCGTGCCTTGTGCATGCACACTGGGGAGGTGACTCAACTTGCACCTGGCTCCAGGAAGTCAGGCTGCAGCCCCTTTAAGAAATGGCTACAGTGGAGGTGTCAACAGAGAAAGCTGCGATGAAAGCGGTGGGTTTAGGGAGGCCTGGGAAAGGGGTGTGCCCAAGACCAAGCCAGGGTCAAACCCATAGAACTCGGGTCCTCAGGGCCTCCACGAGTGAGTGGTCTTCTGCTTCTGCTCCTGGCAGAAGAGAAGATTCAGGGCACCAAGTTGGCTCTTTGGACTCTGCCTGGGATCCCATTTTGGATCCCACCTGGGTAAGCAGGAACGGGATTACAATGGAGAGAGGTGGGAAGGGCACAGAGAGATCCCCAGGGCCCCTAGATGTGGTGTTACCACCCTGACACCCGGCAGGTAGCCCAGATGCCACTTCTCCTGCATCCAGTGAAATCCAATCCCTTTGGTCTGCTCCATGGCATCCATGGTAGCCAAAAGATTCAGTGTTTGAAAGCACTTTTCCCAGGAACAGAAGAGCAGGATGGCGCTCAAGAAGGAGAGAGGAAGGGCAGTAGAATTGCAAAACTACCTTGTGGAGAGGGTAAAGGCCTGCCAGGCAGCCACCCAGTGGGACATAGAGACCAAGAGAGAGTCCCTGACCCACATGGGGATGGAAGTCCAGAGCCCTACCATCATCACACCTGCCCAATCATCAAGCAACAGGTTTGGAGCAGGAAACAGATATGAAACAAATCCCCAAGAGGTTTCCTCCTGCTGGACTGGGGAGTGTTCTCTGTTGAAGACACAGAACCAGACCAAGAAGCCTCTAGGATTCTCAGAAACTGGGCGGACAGTGGAAGAGGGAAGACAGAGCCTAGGCCAGAGTCCAGGCCAAATACGGTAGGGCGGGGGAGGATAGCCAAATAGACTACTTGGTCAGAAAGGCCAGCGTTAGAGTGACAGAGATGCTTGCTAGTTCCCGTTCTTGACGCCCTGTTCCGGCTCTGTGATGAGAAGTGTCTAGATTTCTCAATGAAGGCAAAAGCGAGAGAAGTGAGTACCATCTGCTCTGAGGTCGATGGGCAGCCCTCCTGCAGGTGGACAGTGAGCTGTGGTGAGGCTTTTGTCCACGGCTGGGGGGTGTGGTCATCTTGCTCCTAAGAAAGAGGCTGCTCAAAATGGGGAAGTGACTGAAATCCATGCTGGTCTGACACAGCTGCCTCCCATGTTTCCCAGGCCTATACAAATGCCAAGCAGGCACAGCTGGGAAAATGACTGATGGCCGGCCATGCAACCCAGGAAGAGATGGGGGAAGAGGCTCAGCAAAAGAGAGGCCGTCATGCAAGAAAATACCCTCCAGAACACAGGGCACAGGGGTACCAACACACACACACACACACACACACACACACACGAGTGAGAAAGAGTGGGAGCAGGAAAGGAGAGAGAAATCAGAGAGACATACAAGAGCACACACACAAAAAAGACCCCTTCCACACATACAGACATACAGAAGTGGCAGAGTATTACTCACCCCCAGGCAGGTCCTGAAGCTACAGGGGTCTGTTACGTACCACTAGGACCCTCAGGTGAGAGAGCAGCCCCCAGGCACACAGCTGTCCTGGAGATGACCAGAGCATGACATTTTAGAAGAGACCTGTACACTGTCAGAGCAGATCTGAGGCTGGGATTCAGCTCTGCTTCCTGTGCTCCCTCCACCTAAGGTTTCTTCCTCCTGGGCCACCTTCGGGGAATCTAGGCCTCTGGAGACTATCCTGTTGACGTCTTGGTGAGGAGGGGCCTGAGCCCTGTTCCTGACACACTGCCACAGGGGGCTCCTCCTTTGTGACATCTCAGGAACCCATCACTGGGGCAACAGTGAATGTCACTATGACCTCAGGAGCACCTGGCTCTGGGAAGTCAGGCTGCAATCCCTTTAAAAAATGGTGCAGTGGAGGTGGTGGCAGTGAAATTGGCGGTAAAAATGGCAGGTTTGGGGAGGCCTAGAATAGGGGCGTGCATGAGACCAAGCCAGCATCAAACCAATGGGACTCGTGTCCTCAGTGTGTCCTCCTCAGCTCGTGTCCTCCACGAGTGAGCAGTCTTCTGATTCGGCTCCAGGCAGAAGAGGTGATTCAGGGCACCCGATGGGCTTTCTGGACTCCACCTGGAATCCTATTTTGGATCCCACGATTGCAAGGGGGAATGGGATTACAACGGAGAGAGGCGGCAATAACCTCGCTGGGGCACAGAGAGATCCCATGGGCCCCAAGACATTGTGTCTTCACCCCACCACATGACAGGCACCACAGATGCAACCTCTCCTGCACCCAGTGTAAACCAATCCCTTTGGCTTGTTCCCTGGCATTTATGGCAGCCAAAAGATTCAGTGCTTGTATTCACTTTCCCCAGGAGCAGAGGAGCCGGATGGCCCTCAAGAATGAAAGAGAAAGGGCAGGTGAGTTGCAACACTGCCTTATGGAGACGGCAAAGGCCAGTCAGGAAGCAATCCAGTAATACATGGAGACCCAGAAAGCATCCCTGTCCCACACGGGGATGGAAGCGCAGAGCTCCATCATCATCGCACCTGCCCAATCATCCAGAAACAGAATTGGAATGTGAAACAGACATGAAACGCATCCTCACAAAGATTTCCTGCCGTTGGACTGGTGAGTGCTCTCTGTTGAAGACACTGAGCCAGACCAAGAAGCCTGTAGGCTTCTCAGTAACATGGCAGACAGAATGAGGGAGGAAAGAACCCAGGTCAGAGTCCAGGCCAAAGACAGCACAGGTGTTTTCTCTGCCGCCACCTCCACCACAGCCATTTCTTAAAGAGGATGCAGCCTGACTCCCTGGCTCCAGGAGCGAGTCTAGTTATCTTGCCAGTGTGCATGCATGAGGCACAAGCCTCTCCTTGGCAAATAGTAATATTCACGGTAGCCCTAGTGATGGGTTCCTAAGTCTCACAAAGGAGGAACCCCTGTGGCAATGTGTCAGGACCCAGGCTCAGGTACCTCCTAGGCAGGACATCCCAAAGGATAATCTCCTGAGGCCAGGATTTGCTGAAGATGGGACAGGAGGAAGAGACCTCAGGAGAAAGGGGGAGCTGGGGACACAGCATGGAATACCAGTCTCAGGCCTGTGCCAACGGGGTGGTGGTGAGTCTCCCCAAATGTCATGCCATGGTCATCTCCATGACCCCTCTTCCTTTGTTCCTATGGGTTTCTCTCCTTCCTGAGGGTCCTAGAGCTGGACAACAGAACCCTGCAGATTCAGGGGTTGCCTGGTGGTGAGTGATACTCTGCCACTGCTGTCTGTCTGTGTGTGTGGATCTTTCCTGCTCCGTCTCTTTCTAACTCTCTGTGTCTGTGTGTATGTGCATGTTCATGTGTGTTTGTGTGTGTGTGTGTGTGTGGGGACGCATGTTCCCTGTGCAACAGAGGGCAGTTTCTTGCACGATGGCCTCTCTTTTGCTGAGCATCTCAATGCATCTCTGCCTTGGTCACATGGCCGGTCATCAGTCATTTCCTTTGTAGTTCCAGCTTGCATTTGTGAAGTCCTGGGCAATGTGGGGAGGAAGTTGTATCGGACCAGCATGGGTTTCAGTTACCTCCCAATCCTGAGCAGCCTCTCTTATGACCAAGATTACCACACCTCCCAGCCATGGACAAAAGCCTCACCACAGCTCACTGTTCACCTGCAGGAGGGCTGCCCACGAACCTCAAAGAAGATCATTCTCACTTCTGTCAACTTTGCCCTCATTGAGAAATCTAGCCACAGCTTGACACAGGGCAGGAACAGGGTGCCAGGAATGGGATGTGGCAAGCATCTCTGTCCCTCCAATGCTGGCCTTTCTGGACAAGTCAACCATTTGACACTCCCACCCACCCCATGCCCGTGGAGGTGGCACTGTGATGTATTTGGCCTGGACACTGGCCTCAGCTCCATCATCCCTCTTTCTCTGTTGGCCCCATTTCTGAGAAGCCTAGAAGCTTCTTAGTCTGGGTCAGTGTCTTCAACAGAGAACATTCCCAGTCTAGCATGAGGAAACCTCATGGGGTTGCATTTTATGTCCAGTTCCCCCTCCAAACCTATTTCTGGATGATTGGGCAGGTGAGATGATCCTGGAGCACTGACTTCCATCCCCGTGTGGGATAGGTATACTCTCTCTGTGTACTTGTCCCACTGGATGGATGCCTGGCTAACCTTTTCCCTCTTCATAAGACGGTGTTGCAAATCACATGCAATTCTTCACTCATTCTTGAGGGTCATCTAGCTCCTTTGCTCCTGGATAAATTTCCTTCAAACACTGAATATTTTGATTGCCACAGATGCCAGAGAGTGAGCCAAAGGGATTGGGTTTCGCTGGATGCAGGGGAGGTTGCGACCAGGGTACCTGTTGAATGGTGGGGTGGAGACACCATGATTTGGGGCCCATGGGATCTCTCTGTGTCACAGCGAGGTCCTTCCTGCCTCTCTCCATTGTAATCCCATTCCAGCTTCCCCAGATGTGATCCAAAATGGCTTCCCACATGGAGTCTGGAGAGCCCATCAGGAACCTTTAATCTCCTCTTCCGCTGGGAGCTGAAGCAGAAAACCGCTTTCTTGTGTAGGACCTCAGGACAGGAGTCCTATGAGTTTGAACCTGGTTTGGTCTCCTTAATGCCTCTTTCCCAGACCTCCCCAAACCTGCTGCTTTTGCCACCACTTTCTCCACTGCCAGTTCTGCTGCAGACATTCCTTAAAGGGGCCACAGCCTGACTTCCCCAGCCAAGCGCAAGTCAAGTCGGCCTCACCAGTGTGACCCGAGATGCTCCTCGGGTCATAGTGATGTTCACTGTTGCCCCGGTGATGGGTTCCTGAGAAGTCACAAAGGAGGAGCCCCTGTGGAAATGTGTCAGGAACAAGGCTCAGGCCCCTCCATGCTAGGATGTCCTCAAGATAGTCTCTGGAGGCCAGGATTCCCCAAAGGTGGGCCAGGAGGAAGAAACCTTAGGTGGAGGGAGTGCCTGGAAAGCACCTCAGAATCCCAGTCTCAGGCCTGTGCTGATGGGATACAGGTGAATCTCCCCAAATGTCATGCCATGGTCATCTCCAGGACACCTCTGACTATGTGTCTATGGGCCAGACACACAACAGAACACTGCAGCTTCAGGGGCTGCCAGAGGGAGAGTGATACTCTGCCAATGCTGTGTGTCTGTGTGTGTGAAAGGGGTCTTGTTTGTGTGTGTGTGCACTTGTATGTCTTTCTCTGTTTTCTCTCTCTCCTTTCCTGCTCCCTCTCTTTCTCACTCTCTGCATGTGTGTGTGAGTGTGTGTGTGTTTGTGTTGGGACCCATGTGCCCTGTGCCCTGGAGGGTGCTTTCTTGCACAATGGCCTCTCTTGTAGTGAGCCTCTCCCTGCATCTCTGCCTGGGTCACGTGGGCACTCGTCAGTTGTTTCCCTGGTGGTTCCAGCTGGCCTGCGAAATGGGGGTAGGGAACTGAGTAAAACCCAAATGGGATCCAGACACCTCCCCATGCTAAGCAGCCTCTTTCTTCAGACCAAGACAATCAAACCCCTCAGCCATGGACAAAAGACTCATCACAGCTGACTATCCACCTGCAGGATGGATGCTCACTTACCTCAGAGAAGATGGTTCTGACTTCTCTCACCTTTGCCCTCATTGAGAAATCTAGCCACAGCTTGAAACAGGGCCAGAACAGGGAGCCAAGAGCAGGATGTGGCAAGAATCTCTGTCACTCCAATGCTGGCCTTTCTGGCCAAGTCAATGGTTTGGCACACCCCCCACCCCTCGGATGCCTGTGGAGGTGGCATTGTGCTGTATTTGTCCTGGACTCTGTCCTCCCTATTTTTCTGTCTGCCCTATTTCTTAGAAGCCTAGAGCCTTCTTGGTCTGGCTCAGTGTCTTCAACAGAGAACACTCCCTAGTCCAGCAGGGGGAAACCTGGTGGTGATGCGTTTTATGTCCCTCCAAAGCTGTTGCTGAATGATTGGGTAGGTTCAATAATCGTGGAGCTCTGGGCTTCCATCCCCCTGTGGGATAGGGACACTCTCTAAGTCTCTATGTCCTACTGGATAGCCGCCTGGCTGCCCATTGCCCTCTTCACAAGGTGGTATTGTAGTTCACCTGCCCTTCTTCTGTCATTATTGAGAGCCATGTGGCTCCTCTGCTCCTGGGAACATGCCTTCAAGCACTGAATCTTTTCACTGCCATGGATGCCAGGGAACGAGCCAAAGGGATTGGGTTTTGCTCTTTGCAGGGGAGGTTGTGTTCAGGGTACCTGCTGGGTGGGGCGGTGGGGACACCATGCCTTGGGGCCTATGGAATCTCTCTGTGCCTCCGAGAAGTCCTTCACATCTTTCTCCATTGTATTCCCATTCCCACTTACACAGGTGGAATCTGCAATGGGAACCGAGGTGGAGTCTGGAGAGTGCATCCAGAGAGTCAGGCAACCTGAATCTTCTCTTCCACTGGGAGCAGAAGCAGAAGACCACTCTCTCATGGAGGCCCTGAGGACAAGAGCCCTATGAGTTTGATTCTGGCTTGGTTTCACGCATGCCCCATCCCCAGGTCTCCCCAGACTCGCCGCTTTTGCCACAGCTTTCTATGCTGCATCCATTTCTTAAAGGGGCCAAAGACTGACTTCCCGGAGCCAGGCCAAGTCAATTCTGCCTCATCAGTGCGCGTGCACGAGGCACGCACCACTCCTCTGGTCATAGTGACATTCACTGTTGCCCCACTGATGGGTTCTTGAGAGGTCTCGAAGGAGGAGCCTCCTGTGGCAGTGTGTCAGGAATTAGTATCAGGCCCCTCCTTGCCAAGACATCCACAGGATAGTCTCCAGAGGCCAGGATTCACCAAATGGGGGGACAGGAGGAAGACACTTCAGGCAGAGGGAGCTCTGGGAAAGAAGCATGGAACCCCAGTCTCAGGCGTGCACTGGTGGGGTACAGGTAAGTCTCCCT
Organism: Alouatta palliata; assembly: GCA_004027835.1. NCBI lineage: Eukaryota > Metazoa > Chordata > Mammalia > Primates > Atelidae > Alouatta > Alouatta palliata. Next base: position 10,517 of record PVKV010003271.1, read on the forward strand.
AAATGTCATGCCCTGGTCATCTCCAGGACACCTCTGCCTGTGTGCCTGACTGCTGCATTCTCACCCAAGTGTCCTACTGGTAGACAAGAGAAGCCTGCAGCTTCAGGGGCTGCCTGGGTGTGAGTGATACTCTGCCACTGTTGTGTGTCTGTGTGTGAAAGGGGTCTTGTTTGTGTGTGTACCTGTATGTCTCTCACTGATTTCTCTCCCTCTTCTTTCCTGTTCCCTTTCTTTATCACCCTCTGCATCTGTGTGTGTTCGTGTGTGCATATGTATGTGTGTGTGTTGGGACACGTGTGCCCTGTGTACCAGAGCATGGTGTCTTGCACTATGGCCTCTTTTGCTGAGTCTCTCCCTGCGACTCTGCCTGGGTTACATGGCCAGTGGCCAATCACTTTCCCGGCAGTGCCAGCTGGCATTTGTGAAGGCTGGGGCAATGTGGAGATCAAGTTGCATCAGATTAGCATGGGTTTCTGTCACCTTCCCATTCTGAGTGATCTCTTTGTTGGGATCAAGATGATCACACACCCCAGATATGGAAAAATGCCTCACCACAGCTCACTGTCCACCTGGAGGAGGGCTGCCCACTTACAGTGAAGAGGATGGTTTTCACTTCTCTCACCTTTGCTGTCACTGAGAAATCTAACCACAGCTTGACACAGGGCCAGAATACAGAGCCAAGAATGGGATGTGGAAAGCATCTCTGTCACTCCAACAATGGCCTTTCTGACCAAGTCAACTGTTTGGCACTCCCCCACCATGGAAGCTCGTGGAGGTGGCATTGTGCTGTGTTTGACTCAATCCTCCCTCTTTCTCTCTCTGACATGTTTCTCACAAGCCTAGAGGCTTCTTGGTCTGACTCAGTGTCTTTAACAGAGAACAATCTTCAGTCCAGAAGGGGGAAACATCATGGGGATGCATTTCATGTCCCTTTACCACTCCAAAGCTGTTTCTGGATCACTGGGCAGGTGGGATAATAGGAGAGCTCTGGGCTTAAATCTCCATGTGGGACAGGGACAATCTCTCAGTTTCTGTGTGTCACTGGATGGCTGCCTGCTTGGACTTTGCCCTCACAAAAAAGTGGTGTTGTGATTCATCTGCCCTTCCTCTCTCATGCTTGAGGGTCATCCAGCCCCTCTGCTCCTGGGGAAAGTGCCTTCAAGCACTGAATCCTTTGGCTGTTACAGATGCCAGGGAGTGAGCCAAAGGGATTGGGTTTTGCTAGGTGCAGGGGAGGTTTTGTTCTGGTTACCTGTTAGGTGGCAGGGTGGGAACACCATGCCTTGAGCCCTGTGGAATCTCTCTGTGCCCTAGTGAGTTCCTTCCTGCATCTCTCCATTGTAATCCCATTCCCAGTTACCCGGGTAGAATATGGCATCAGAGGCAGAGTCTGGAGAGCCCATCGGGAGCCTTGAATCTCCTCTTACGCCCAGAGCCGAGACAGAAGACTGCTCACTCATGAAGGCCCTGAGGAAATGAGTTCTACTGGTTTGAACCTGGCTACATCTCCAGCATGTCTCTCTCCGAGACCTCCCCAATCCCATCCCTTTCGCTGCTGCATTCTCTGCCACCACCTCTGCCACAGCCATTTCCTAAAAGGGTCACAGCCTGACTTCCTGGAGTCAGGCGCAAGTTGAGTCACCTCGCTAGTGCACATGATGGAGGCAGGAGCCGCTCCTCATGTCATAATGAGGGTCACCTGCCTCAGTGATGGATTCATGAGACGTCACAAAGGAGGAGCCCCTTGTGAGAGTGTATCAGGAATAGGGCTCAGGCCCCTCTTCATCAGGACGTCCAGAGGACATACTCCAGAGGCCAGGATTCACTGAATGTGGGCCAGGAGGAAGAGACCTCTGGTGGAGGGAGTGCTGGGGAAGCAGCACAGAATGAGTCTCAGTCCTGTACCAACAGGGCACAGGTAAGTCTCCCCAAATGTCATGCCCTGGTCATCTCTAGGACACCTCTGCCTGTGTGCCCAAGGGCTGCTCTCTCACCTGAAGGTCCTAGTGGTGGACAACAGAACGCTGAGTTTTCAGGTGCTGCCTGGGGTTAAGTGATACTCTGCCACTGCTGTGTGTCTATGTGTGTGAAAGGGATCTTTTTTTGTGTGTGTGCCCCTGTATGCCTCTCTGATTTCTCTCTCTCTCATTTCCTGCCCCCTCTCTTTCTCACTCTGCACATCTGTCTGTGTGCATGGCTTTGTATATGGGGAAATGCGTGTGCCCTGTGTACCACAGGGCCATTTCTTGCACGATGGCCTCTCTTTTCCTGAGCCTCTTCATGCACCTCTACATGGGTCACGTGGCCTGTCGTCAGTCATTTCCTTGGCTGTTCCAGCTGGCATTTGTGAATCCCTGGGCGATGTGGGGAGGGAACTGTGTTAGAACAGCATGGGTTTCATTCATTATGCCATCCTAAGTGGCCTCTTTCTTAGGACAAATATGATTACTCCCTTCAGCCATGGACAAAAGCCTCACCACAGCTCACTGTCCACCTGCAGGAGGGCTGCCCAATGACCTCAAAGAAGATGGTTCTCACTTCTCTCACCTTTAGCCTCACTGAAAAATATAACCACAGTTCAACACTGGGCCAGAAAAGGGTGCCAAGAACGGGATGTGGCAAGCATCTCTGTCACTCCAATGCTGGCCTTTCTGGCCAAGTCAACATTTTGTTTTAGGTGGCAGTGTTTTGTATTTGGCCTAGAATCTGGCCTGGGCTCTGTCCTCCCTCTTTCTCTGTCTACCCCATTTCTGAGAAGCCTAGAGGCTTCATGGTCTGGCTCAGTGTCTTCAACAGAGAACACTCCCCAGTCCAGCATGGGGAAACTTCATCGGGATGAGTTTCATTTCTGTTTCTCCCTCCAAAGCTGTTTCTGTATGATTGGGCAGGTGAGATGACTGCGGAGTTCTTCACTTCCATCCCTGTGTGGGACAGGGACGTTTTCTTGGTCTCCATGTCCCACTGGATTTAAGCCTGGCTGGCCTTTGCCCACTCCACAGGGTGGTGTTGCAAATCACCTGCTCCTCTGCTCCTGTGGAAAGTTCCTCCACACACTGAATCTTTTGGCTGCCATGGATGCCTGGGAGCAGGCCAAAGGGGATGGGTTTCACTGGGTTCAGGGGAATTTGTGTCTGGGATACCTGCAGTGTGGCAGAGTGGAGACACCACACCTTGGTGCATATGGGAACTCTCTGTGCCACAGTGAGGTCCTTCCCGCCTTTCTTCATTGTAATCCCATTCCTGCTTACCCAGGTGGGATCCATCATGGGATCTGAGGGGGAGTCTGCAGAGCCCATCAGGAACCCTGAATCTCCTCTTCTGCTAGGAGCTTAAGCAAAAGACCACTTGGTCATGGAGGCCTTGAGGACATGAGTCCTATGGGTTTGACGCTAGCTTGGACTCCTGCACGTCCCCTTCCCTGGCCTCCCAAAACACACTGCTTTCACTGCCACTTTCTCCACCACAACCTCCGCCACAACCATTTTTAAAGGGGCCAAAGCCTGCATTCCCAGAGCCTGGTGTGAGTGGAGTCAGGCTCACCAGTGTGCATGCTCAAGGCAGGAGCTGCTCCTGGGGTCATAATGACATTCACTATTGCCCTGGTGATGGGTTCCTGAGACATCACAAAAAAAGAGCCCCCTGTGGCAGTGTGTCAAGAATGGAGCTCTGACCCATCCTCTCCAGGACATCAGGAGGCCAGGATTCCCCAAATGTGGGCCAGGAGGAAGGAAACTCGGGATGAGGGAGTGCCAGGGAAGCAGCGAGGAATCCCAGTCTCAGGACAGCGCCAATGGGGTACCGGTGAATCTCACCAAATGAAGTGCCCTGTTCATCTCCAGGACATGTCTGCCTGTGTGCCTATGGGCTGCTCTCTCAATCGAGGGTCCTAGTTGTGGATGACAAAACCCTGCAGTTTCAGGGACTGCCTGGGGGTGAGTGATATGCCACCACTGCTGTATGTTTCTATGTGTGGAAGGGGTGTTGTTTGTGTGTGTACCCCTGTGTGTCTCTCTTGATTTCTCTCTCTCTTCTTTCCCGCTGCCTTTCTTTCTCACTCTCTGTATCTGTGTGTGTGTGTGTGTGTGTGTGTGTGTGTGTTGTTACACATGTGCCCTGTGTGCTGGAGGATGTTGTTTTGCAAGACAGCCTCACTTTTGCTGAGCCTCTACCTGCATCTCTGCCTGGGTCGTGTGCCAGTCTTCAATCCTTTCCCCAGCAGTTACAGCTGGCATTTGTGAAGGCCTGCACAATATGGGGAGGGAGCTGCCTCAGATCAGCATGGGTTTCAGTCACTTCCCCATCCATGTCCTCTGGCCTATTTCTAAAGACCAAGATGACCACATCCTCCGGCCAAGGACAAAAGCCTCACCACAGCTCACTGTCCACATGCAAGAGGGCTTCCCACTTACCTCAGAGAAGATGATTCTCACTTCTCTCGCCTTTGCTTTGTTGGAGAAATCTAACCACAGCTCGACACAGAGCCAGAACAGGAGGCCAAGATCAACATGTGGTAAGTATCTCTGTCACTACAATGCTGGGCTTTCTGGCCAAGTCAACCATTTGGCACTCACCCTCCATGGATTCCTGTGGAGGTGGCATTGTGATGTATTTGGCCTGGACTCTGGCCTAGGCTCTGTTCTACCTCTTTCTCTGTCTGCCCCATTTGAGAAACCTAGTGGCTTCTTGGTCGGGTTCAGTGTCTTCAACAGAGACACTCCCCAGTCCAGCAGGGGAAAAATTTCAAGATAATGAGTTTCATGTCCGTTTCCCCATCCAAAGCTGTTTCTGGGTGATTGGGCAGGTGTGATGATCACGGAGTTCTGAGCTTCCATCCCCGTGTGGGACAGGGAACCTCTCTTACTCTCCATGTCCTACTGAGTGCCTGCCTGGCTGGCCTTTAACCTCTCCACAAGGTGGCGTTGCATTTCTCCTGTTCTTCCTCTCTCATTCTTCAGGTCCATCTGGCTCTTCTACTCCTGGGGAAAGTGCCTTCAACCATTCAATCTTTTGTCTGCCATTGGTGCCAGGGAGCAAGCCAAAAGGATTGGGTTTCTCTGGATGCAGGGGAAGTTGTGTCCGGGGTACCTGTGGGCTGATGGGGTGGGGACATCATTCCTTGGGGTCCATGGGATCTGTCTGTTCCCTAGCTAGGCCCTTCCATCCTCTCTCCATTATAATTCTATTCCCACTTAACAGGTGAGATCCACCACTGGGACACTCGGGTGAGAGAGCAGCTCATGGGCACACAGGTGGAGGTGTCCTGGAGATGATCAAGGCATGACATTTTTGGAGACTCATCTGTACACCATCAGTGCAGGCCTGAGACTAGAATTCTGCTCTGCTTCCCCAGCACTCCCTCAACCTGAGGTCTCTTCGCTGGTGCTCCCTCATCCTGAGCCCCATTTCTGATACACTGCCACAGTGGGCTCCTCCTTTGTGATGTCTCAAGAAACCATCACCTGGGCAATGATGAACGTCACTGTGATCCGTGGAGTGGTGCGTGCCTCCCCTATGCCCACTGATGAGACTGACTGGACTCACACCTGCCTCTGGGAGCTCAGGCTGTGGCCTCTTTAGGAAATGGCTTCGGTGGAGGTGAGGGTGGAAAAAGCAGCCATAAAAGTGGCATAGAAATCTGTGGGTTTGGGGAAGCCTGGGAAAGGGGCATGTGCGAGTCTAAGCCAGGGTCAAACCCATAGGACTCATGTCTTCAGGGCCTCCACGAGTGAGAGGTCTTCTGCTTTGGCTCCTGGCACAAGACAACATTCAGGATGCCCAATCGGCTATCCAGATTCTGCCTCAGATCCCACTGTGGATCCTACCTGGGTAAGTGGAAAGGGGATGACAATGGAGAGAGGTGGGAAGGACCTCACTGGGACACAGAGAGATCCCATGGAACCCAAGGCGTGATGTCCCTATCCTGCCACAGGGCAGGTACCCCAGATGCAACCTCTACTGCAGTCAGCATAAACCAATACCTTTTACTTGCTCCCTAACATCCATGGCAGCCAAAAGATTGAGTGCTTGAAGGCACTTTCCCCAGCAGCAGAGGAGCCGGATGGCCCTCAAAAATGAGAGAAGAAATGCAGGTGAATTGCAACACTGCACTGTAGAAAGGGTCAGCAAATGATAGGCCTTCATGCAAGCAACTGCTCTCTGGTGCACAGGGAACATGCATCCCTATACACACATACACAAAGACACAGAGAGGGAGAAAAAGCGGGAGCCACAGGGGCCTCCTCCTTTGTGACATCTCAGAAACCCATCACATAGTGAATGTCACTATGACCCCAAGAGTGGCTTGTGCCTCATCCATGCATACTGGCGAGGTGACTCAACTCCCACCTGGCTCCAGGATGTCAGGCTGTGGCCACTTTAAGAAATATCTGTGGTGGAAGTGGTGGTAGAGAAAGCAGTGGGGAAAGCCATGGTTTTAGGGATGCCTGGGAATGGGGCATGTGTGAGATTAAGCCAGAGTTAAACATATAGGACTGATGTCCTCAGGGCCTCCAAGAGTGACTGGTCTTCTGCTTCGGCTCCCGGAAAAAGAGGAGACTCAGAGTGCCCGATGGGCTCTCTGGACTCTACCTCGGATCTTATGTTGTATCCCATCTGGGTAAGCGGGAATGGAATTACAACAGAGGGAGGACAGAAGAGCCTTGCTCTGGCACAGAGAGACCCCATGGGTCCCAAGGCATAGTGTCTCTACCCTGCCACCCGGCATGTTTCTCAGATGCAACCTCCCCTGCACCCAGCAAAACCCAATCTTTTTGGCCCATTCCCTGGCATCTGTGGCATGCAAAAGATTCAGTGCTTGAAGACACTTTCCCCAGGAGCAGAGGAGATGGATGTCTGTCAAGAATGAGAGAAGAAGGGCAGGAAATTGCAACACCCCTTGTGGAGAGGGAAAAAACCAGCCAGGCAGCCATCCAGTGGTACATGGAAACCTAGAGAGCATCCCTGTCCCAAACAGGGATGGAAGCCCAGAGCTCCATGATCATTGCACCTGCCCAATTATCCAGAAGCAGCTCTGGAGGAGAAAACGGACATGAAAGCATCTTCACGAAGTTTCCCCCTGCTGGACAGGGGAGTGTTCTCTGTTGAAGACACTGAGCCAGACCAAGAAGCTCTAGGCTTCTCAGAAACTGGGTAGACAGAGAAAGAGTGACGATAGAGCCTAGGCAAGAGTCCAGGCCAAGTACAGCACACTGCCACCTCCACGGGTATCATGGAGCTTGGGGGAGTGCCAGTCAGTTGGCTTGGCCAGAAAGGCCAGTGTTGACGGGACAGAGATGCTTGCTACATCTCATTCATGGTGTCCTCTCTAACCCTGTGACAAGCTGTGGCTAGATTTCTCAATGAGGGTGAGAGAAGAGGGAACCATCTTCTTTGAGGTTGATGGGCAGCCTGAAAATCAAGAGTAGTCAGAACCATCTTCATTGAGGTCGGTGGTCAGCCCTCCAGCAGGTGGACAGTGAGCTGTGTTAGGTTTTGTCCATGGCTGGGGGATTTGATTGTCTTGGTCCTAAGAAAGAGGTGGCTCAGGACAGGGATTTGACTGAAGCCCATGCTTCTCTGACAGCTCCCTCCACACAATGCCTAGGCCTTCACAAATGCCAGTTGAAACCACTGGGGAAATGACTGATGACCTGTCACTCCACCCAGGCAGAGACATAGGCATAGGCTCTGCAAAAGAGTGGCTGTCATGCAGAAACTGCCCTTCTGGGTACAGGGCACATGGGTCCCATCACACACACAAGCACACACACAAAGATGCAAAAAGTGAGAAAGTTGGGGAGCGGGAAAGAAGAGAGCGTGAAATCAGAGAGAGACATACAGGTGCACAGACACAAACAACACCCCTTCCCCACACACGGACACATAGCAGTGGCAGAGTATCATTCACCCCCAGGCAACCCATGAATCTGCAGGGTTCTGTGGTCCACCACTAGGACCGACAGAGCAGCCCACGGGCACACAGGTATCCTGGAGAGTACCAGGGCATGACATTTGGGAAGACTCACCTACCCCATTGGTGCAGATGTGAGACTGGGATTCTGCACTGCTTGCCCGGCCCTCCCTCCACCTGAAGTCTCTTCCTCCTGGACCACCTTCAGCAAATCCTGGCCATGGAAGACAATCCCATTGATGCCCTGGTGAGGAGGAACTGAGCCCCGTTCTTGACATACTGACACAGGAGGACCCACCTCTGTGACGTCTCTGGAACCCATCACTGGGGCAATGGTAAACGTAACTATGACCTGAGAAATGGCTCCTTCCTCGCGCATGCACACTGGAGAGGTGACTCCACTTGTGCCTCGCTCCAGGAATTCAGGCTTTGGCCCCTTTAAGAAATGGCTGCGGCAGAGGTTATAGTGGAGAAAGCATCAGGGAAAGTGGAGTATTTGGGGAGGGCTGGGAAAGGGGCTTGCGGGAGTCCAAGCCAGGTTCAAACCCATAGGACTCTTGTCTTCAGGGCCACCATGAGTGACCAGTCTTCTGCTTCAGCTCCCAGCAGAAGAGGAGATTCAGCATGCCTGATGGGCTCTCCAGACTTCATCTTGGATGCCATTTTGCGTCCCACCTGTGTAAATGGGAATTGGATTACAATGAGAGAAGTGGGAAGGTGCCTCACTGGGGCACAGAGAGATCCTATGGGTCCCAAGGCAAAGTGTCCCCACTGTGCCACTCAGCAGGTACCCCTTTAGCAACCTCCTTTGCACCTAGTGAAACCCAATCACTTTTGCTCGATTCCTGGCGTCCGTGACAGCCAAAAGATGTAGTGCTTGAAGGCACTTTCTCCAGGAGCAGAGGAGCCAGATGGCCCTCAAGTATGAGAGAGGAAGGGCAGGTGAATTACAACTCCACCTTGTAGAGAGGGCAAAGGCCAGTCAGGCTGACGTACAGTGGGACATGGAGACTTAGACAGCATTTAGGCCTAGGCTCTGTCACAAAGTGTCACACCCAGGACCAGCATGGGTTTCAGTCACCACCCAATCCTGAACAATCTCTTTCATAGGAGCAAGGCGATCATACCTCCCAGCGATGGACAAATGCCTCACCACAGCTCATTGTCCACCTGTGGAAGGGTTGCCCACTGACCTCAAGGAAGATGATTCTCACTTCTCTCACCTTTGCTCTCATTGAGAAATGCAGCCAGAGCTCGACACAGGGCCAGAACAGGACTCCAAGAATGGGATGTTATGCATCCCTGTCACTACAATGATGGCCTTTCTGTCCACGTCAACCGTTTGGTACTCTCCCCACCCCGTTTGCCTGTGGAGGTGGCATTGTGCTGTATTTGGCCTAGACTCTGGCCTAGACTATGTCCTCCCTCTTTCTCTGTCTGCTCCTTTCTGAGAAGCCTAGAGGATACTTGGTATGGCTGTGTGTCGTCCACTGAGAATACTCCCCAGTCCAGCAGGGGGAAACTTGGTAGGGATGTGTTTCATGTCTATTTCCCCCTCCAAACCTCTTTCTGGATGATTGGGCATGTGCGTTGATCATGAAGCTCTGGGCTTCCATCCCTGTGTTTACAGGGATGCTCTCTAAGTCACCGTGTCCCACTGGATGGCTGTCTTGCTATCCTTTGCCATCTCCACGATACCATGTTGCAGTTCACCTGCCCTTCCTCTCTCATTCTAGAGGGCCAACTGGCTCCTCTTCTTTTTGGGAAAGTGCCTTCAATTTCTGAATCTTTTGACTGCCACAATGCCAGGGAGCGATCAAAAGGTATTGGGCTATGCTGGGTGAAGGGGAGGTTGGGTCAGAGGTACCAACTAGGTGGCTTGTTTGGGATACTATGGCTTGGGGCATGTGATATCTCTCTGTGCCCTAGTGAGTTTCTTCCTACCTCTCTCCATGGTCATCCTATTCCAGCTTACCCAGATGGGATCCACCACTAGGACCCTTGGGTGAGAGAGCAGCCCATGGGCATGCAGGCAGAGGTGTCCTGGAAATGACCAGGGCACAACATTATTGGAGACTCCTCTGTACATCATTGGTGCAGGTCTGATATTGGAATTGCATGCTGTTTCCCCAGTGCTCCATCAACCTGAGGTCTCTTCCACGGCACTCGCTCAGACTGAGCCCTGTTCCTGACACATTGCCAAGAGGGTGCCTTTTTTGTGAAGTTTCAGGAACCCATCACTGGGGCAACCGTGAACCTAACTATGACCTGAGGAGCAGCTTGTGCTTTGCACATGTACACTGGTGAGGCCACTGGACTGGCTCCTGGCTTGGGGAAGTCAGGCTGCAGCCCCTATAAAAAATGGCTGCAGTAGAGGTGGCAGCTGAGAAAGCCATGGCTAAAGTGGCAGGTTTGGGGAGGCCTGGCAAAGGGGGATACATCAGACCAAGCCAAGGTCAAACCCATGGTACTCCCACCCTCAGGGCCACCAGAAGCTAGTGATCTGCTTTTGCTCCTGGTGAAAGAGGAGATTCAGGGTGCTCGATAAACTCTCCAGACTCCGTCTCAGATTCCATGTTGTATCCCACCTGGGTAAGTGGAAATGGAGAGAGGAGACAAAGGCCTCACTCAGGCACATAGAGATCCCATGGGCCCAAATGCGTGGTGTCCCCGTGCAGTCACCAGGCAGGTACCCTGGATGCAACCTCCCCTGCATCCTGTGAAACCCAATACCTTTGGCCCACTCCCAGCCATCCAGGGCAGCCAAAGGATTCAGTGCTTCAATGCACTTTCCACAGGAGCAGAGGAGCTGGATGGCCATCAAGAATGAGAGAGGTACAGCAGGCGAATTGCAATACTGCCTTGTGGAGAGGGCAAAGGCCAGCTAGGCAGCCATCCAGTGGGACATGGAGACTGAGAGAGCACCGCTGTTCCACATGGGATGGAAGCCCTGAGTTCTATCATCATCACACCTGCCCAATCATCCAGAAACAGCATTGCATGGGAAGAAAACATAAAACACATTCCCGTGAGATTCCACCTGCTCTATTGGGAGTGTTCTCCATTGAATACAGTGAACCAGACCAAGAATTCTCTAGGCTTCTGAGAAATAGGGCAGAAAGGGCAAGAGAGAAGACATAGTCTAGGTCAGAGTCCAGGCCAAATACAGCACACTGCCACCTATATGGGCATGTTGGGTGGTCCCAAACTGTTACCCTGGCCACAAAGAACAGCATTGGAGGGACAGAGATGCTTGCCACATCCCATTCTTGGTGCCCTGTTCTGGCCATGTTTCAAGGTGTGACTAGGTTTCTTAATGAGGGCAAAGGTGAGAGAAGCGAGAACCATCTTCTTTGAGGTTGGCGGGCAGCCCTCCTGCAGGTGGACAGTGAGCTGTGGTGAGGCTTTTGTCCATGGCTGGGGTGTGATCGTCTTAGTCCTAAGAAAGAGGCTGCTCAGGATGGGGAGGTAACTGAAACTCATGCTGGCTTGACGCAGCTCCCTCTCCACGTTGCCCAGGCCTTCAAAAACGCCAGCTGGAAATGACTGATGACTGGCCATGAGTCCAAGGCAGAGAAGCAGGGAGACACTCAGCAAAAGAGAGGCCATTGTTCAAGAAACCACCCTCCGGCACACAGGGCACAGGACACAGTGTTGCCTTGCCAGTGCTCATGCACAAGGTATGAGGTGCTCCTCGGGTCACACTGATGTTCACCAGTTCCCCAGTGATGGGTTCCTGAGAAATCACAAAGGAGGAGCCACCTGTGGCAGTGTGTCAGTAATGGGGCTCAGGTCCCTCTTCAACAGTACTTCCAAAGGATTGTCTGTGGAGGCCAAGATTCACTGAAGGGGGGCCAGGAGGAAGAGACTTCAGGTGGAGGGAGCTCCGGGAAAGCAGCACGGAATCCTAGTCTCAGGCCTGCCCAGACAAGGTACAAGTGAGTCTCCCCACATGTTGTGCCCTGGTCATCTCTAGGACATCTCTGCCTGTGTGCCTGTGGACTGCTCTCTCACCCAAGGCCCTACTGGTGGACAACAGAACCCTGCAGCTTCAGGAGCTGCTTGGGGGTTAGTCATATTATACCACTGCTATGTGTCTGTGTGCGTGGAAGGGGTGTTGTTTCTGTGTGTACACCTGTATGTCTTTCTCTGATTTCTCTCTCTCTTCTTTCCCACTCCCTCTCTTTCTCACTCTATGTGTCTGTGGGTGTGCATGTGTTTGTTTGTGTGTGTTGGGATGCATGTGCCCTGTGCATCAGAGGGTGGTTTCTTGCACTATGGCCTCTCTTTTGCTTAGCCTCTCCCCAGGTCTGCCTGGGTTGCTTGGCCTTTCCTCAGTCATTTCCCTGTCAGTTCCAGCTGGCATTTTTGAAGGCCTGGGCAAAGTGGGGAGAGAGCTGAGTCAGAGCAGCATAGGATTCAGTCACCTCTCCATCCTGAGCAGCCTCTTTCTTAGGACTAAGACTAAAACACTCCCCAGTGATTGACAAATGCCTCAACACAGCTCATTGTCCACCTGCAGAAGGGCTGCCCACTGATCTCAAGGAATATAGTTCTCACTTGTTTCGCCTTTGCCCTCATCGAGAAATCTAGTCACAGGTCCACATGGCCAGAATAGGACACCAAGAACAGGATGTGGCAAGCATCTCTCTTACTCCAATGCTAGCCTTTCTTGCCAAGTCAAGCGTTTGGCACTCCCAGGCCCCAGATACCAGTGGAAGTGGCACTGTGCTGTATTTGGCCTGGACTCTGGCCTAGGCTCTGTCCCCCCTTTTCCTGTCTCTTCCCCATTTCTGATAAGCCTAGAGTCTTCTTGGTCTGAACCAGCATCTTCAACAGACAACACTTCCCAGTCCAGCAGGAAGCAACATCGTGGGGTTGCGTTTTATGTCCATTTCCCCTCCAAAGCTGTTTCTGGATGATTGGGTCAGTACGATGATGGAGTTCTGGGCTTCCATCCACATGTGGGACAAAGATGCTCTCTTGGTAATCATGTCCAACTGGATGGCTGCCTGGCTGGCCTTTGCCATCTCCACAAGGCAATGTTGCAATTCACCTGCCATTCCTCTCTTATTCTTGATCTTATTCTTGAGTGCCTTTAAACACTGAATCTTTTGGCTGCCATTGATGCCAGGGAGGCAAGCAAAGGGATTGGGTTTCACTGGGTGCAGAAGAGATTGTATCTGGGGTACCTGCCAGTGGTGGTGTGGTGACACTGTGCATTGGAACCATGGGTTCTCTCTGTGTCACAGCAAGATCCTTCTCACCTCTCTCCATTGTAATCCCATTCTCACTTATTCATGTGTGATCCAAAATGGGATCCAAGGCAGTCTGGAGAGCCCATCAGGTGCCCTGTATCTCCTCTTCCTCTGGGAACTGAAGCAGAAGACATTTCACTTGTGCAGGCCCTGAGGACAAAAGTCCAATGGGTTTGACCCTGGCTTGGTCTTGTGCACTCCCCATTCCCAGCCTTCCTCAAATCCACCCATTTTGCTGCTGCTTTATCTGCAGCCACCTCCACTGCAGCCATTTCCTTAAGGGACGGCAGCCTGACTTCCCAGAGCCAGACCTGAGTAGAGTAGCCTCACCAGTGTTCATGCACAAGGCACGAGCCACTCTTCAGGTCATAGTGACATTCATCATTGCCCTGGTGATAGGTTCCTGAGATGTCACAAAGTAGGAGAAGGCCCCTGTGGCAGTTTGTCAGAAATGGGGCTCAGACTCCTTCTTACCAAGACATCCAAAGGATAATCTCTGGAGTACAGGATTTGCCATAGGCGGGCCAGGAGTAAGAGGTCCTCTCCAAGGCCTTCCCAATTCCGCCACTTCCTCTGTCACCACCTCCACCCCAGGCATTTCTTAAAGGGATCACAGCCTGACTTCCTGGAGCCAGACACAAGTCGAGTCTGCCTCACCAGTGCACATACTTGAGGCACAAGCCACTTTTCGAGTCATAGTGAGGTTCACCATTGCCCCAGTGATGGGTTCATGAGAGGTCACAAAGGAGGAGCCCCCTGTGATAGCGTGTCAGGAATGGGACTCAGGCCCCTCCTCACAAGGACGTGAACAGCATATACTCTGGAGTCCACATTTGCTGAACACGGGCCAGAAGGAAGACACTTCAGGCAGAGGGAGCACCGGGGAAGCAATGTGGAATCCCAGCCTCAGGCCTGCACTGATGGGGTACAGCTAAGTCTCCCCAAATGTCATCTCCAGGACACCTCTTGACTATGTTTCTGAGGGCTGCTCTCTCACCCTAGGGTCCTAGTGGTGGACAACAGAACCCTGCAGCTTCAGGGGCTGCCTGGGGGTGGGTGATACTCTGCCACTGCTGTGTGTCTGTGTGTGTGTGTGTAAGGGGTGTTATTTGTGTGTGTGAGCCTGTATGTCTGTGATTTCTCTCTCTCTTCTTTTCTGCTGCCTTTATTTCCCACTCTTTGCATCTGTGTGTGTGTGTGCATGCGTGTGGTATGTGTGTGTGTTGGGATGCTGTGCCCTGTGCAGCAGAGGGTGGTTTCTTGCATGATGGCTTCTCGTTTGCTGAGCCTCTCCCCATGCCTCATCCTGGGTCACATGGCTGGTCATCAGTCATTTCCCTGGTGGTTCCAGCTGACATTTCTGAATGCCTGGGCATCTTGGGGAGGGAACTGTGTCAGATCCACACGGGTTTCAGTCAACTCTCCATCCTGAGCAGCTTCTTTCTTAGGACCAAGACGATCACACTCCCCAGCCATGGACAAAAGCTTCCCCATAGCTCACTGTCTGCCAGCAGGAGGGCTGCTCAACGACCTCAAAGAAGATGGTTCTTACTTCACTCACTTTTGCGCTCATTGAGAAATCTAGCCAAAGCTCAACACAGGTCAGGAGCAGGGCACCAAGAATGGGATGTCGCAAGCATCTCTGTCAATCCAATGCTGGTCTTTCTGGCCAACTCAACCATTTGGCACTCTAGCCACTGATGCCCATGGTGGTAGGAGTGTGCTGTATTTGGCCTGGACTGTGGCCCAGGCCCTGTCCTCCCTCTTTCTCTGTCTGCCCCATTTCTGAGAAGCCTAGAGCCTTCTTGGTCTGGCCAGTGTCTTCAACAGAGAACACTCTCCAGTCCAGCAGGGGGAAACATCATGGGGATGTGTTCCATGTCCGTTTCCCCGTCCAAACCTGTTTCTGAATGATTGGGCAGGTGCAATGATTGCAGAGTTCTGGTTTCCAACCCCTTGTGGGACATGGATACTCTCTTGGTCTCCATGTCCCACTGGATAGCTGCCTGGCTGGCCTTTGTCCTCTGCCTTCTGGCTCCTCTGCTCCGGGGAAAGTGCCTTCATGCACTGAATCTTTTGGCTGCCATGGATGAGAGGGAATGGTCCAAAGGAATTGGGTTTTGTTGGGTGTAGGGGAGGTTGCATCCTGGGTACCTGTGAGTGGCCGGGTGGGGACACCATGCATTGGGGCTTATGGGATATCTCTGTGCCCAAGCAATGTTCTTCCTGCCTCTCTCCACTGTAATCCCTTTCCCATTTACCCATGTGGGATCCAATATAAGATCCGAGGCAAAGCCCATCAGGCATCCTGAATCTCCTACTCTGCCAGGAGCTGAAGTAGCAGACTGCTCACCCCTGGAGGCCCTGAGGAAATGAGTCATACGGTTTGACTCTGGCTTGGTCTCTTGCACACACCTTTCCTAGGCCTCTTGTAACCCCCAACTTTCACCACCTCTGTCTCCACTGAAACCTTTGCCTCAGCCGTTCCTTAAAGGAGCCACAGCCTGACTTAGTTGAGTCAGGCATGAGTTGGGTCGCCTCACCAGTGCACATGTTCAAGGGACAAACATCTCCCGGGGTCACACTGATGTTCACCTTTGCCCAATTGGGGGGTTCCTGAGATGTCAAAAAGGAGGAGGCCCCTGTGGCAGTATGTCAAGAACGGGGCTCAAGACCCTCCTTGCCAGTCAGGAGGAGGGAGCTCCAGGAAAGCAGTGCAGAATCCCAGTCCCAGGCCTCCCCCCACAAGGTACAGGTGAGTCTCCCAAAACGTGCCCTGGTTATGGCCAGGACACCTCTGCCTGTGTGCCTCTGAGCTGCTCTCTCACCTGAGGGTCCTACTGGTGGACAACAGAACCCTGCAGTTTCAGAGGCTGCCTGGGTGTGAGTGATATTCTGCTACTCTTGTGTGTCTGTGTGTGTGGATGAGGTCTTTTGTGTGTGTCCTCCTGTATGTCTCTCTCTGATTTTTCTCTCTCTTCTTTCTCTCTCCCTCTCTTTCTCTCTCTCTGCATCTGTGTGTGTGGTGTGTGTGTTTGTGTATTGGGACGTGTGTGCCCTGTGCACCAGAGGGCAGTTTGTTGCACGATGGACTCTCTTTTGCTGAGCCTCTCCCTGCATCTCTGACTGGGTCACGTGGCCGGACATCAGTTGTTTCCCGGGAGATTCCAGCGGTTATTTTTGAAGACCTGGGCAATGTGGGGAGGGAGCTGCATTGGAACTGTATGGGTTTCAGTCACCTCTGCATCCTGAGCTGCCTCTTTCTTAGGACCAAGATGATCACACCTTCCAGCCATGGACAAAATCCTCACCACAGCTCACTGTCCACCTGCAGGATAGCTGCTCACCAACCTCAAACAGGATATTTCTCAATTCTTTTACCTTTGCCCTCATTGAGAAATGTATCCACAGCTTGACACAGGTCTGGAGCAGGGTACCAATAATGGGATGTGGCAAGGACCTCTGTCACTTCAACACTTGCCTTTCTGGTCAGGTCAAGTGTTTGGAACTCCCCCCTGTCCCCCAATGCCCATGGAGGTGGCAGTGTGCTGTATTTGGCCTGGACTCTGGCCTAGGATCTGTCCTGCCTTTTTCTCTGTCTGCCCCATTTATGAGATGCCTAGAGGCTTCTTGGTTTGGCTAAGTGTCTTCAAAATAGAACATCACCAAGTCCAGCAGGGGAAAATGTCATTTGCCATGCGTTTCATGTCTGTTTTCAGCTCCAAACCTATTTCTGGATGATTAGGCAGTTGCGATGATGGTGGATCTCTGGGCTTCCATCACTGTGTGAGATAGGGACACTCTCTCAGTCTCCATGTTTCACTCAATGGCTGCCTAGCTGGCCTTTGCCCTCTCAACAAGGTGGTGTCACAATTCACCTGCCCTTTCTCTCTCATACTTGAGGGCCATCCAGATCTTCTGCTCCTGGGGAAAGAGCCTTCAAGTACTGAATTTATTGGCTGTCATGGATTCCAGAAAACAAAACAAAAGGATTGAGTTTCACTGGGTGCAGAAGAGGTTGTGTCCAAAGTACCTGCTGGGTGTCGGGATGGGGTCACCATGCCATGTGGGTCATGGGATCTCTCTGTGTCCCAGTCAGGCCCTTCATGCCTCTCTCCATTGTAATCCCATACCCACTTACCCAGGTGGGATCCAACATGGGATCTAGGGCAGAGTTTAGAAAGCCCATTGGGCCCCCTGAATCTCCTCTTCTGCCAGAAGCCAAAGCAGAAGATTGCTTGCTCATGGAGGCCCTGAGGACAAAAGTCCTATGGGTTTGACCCTGGCTTGCTGTCAGACAGTTCCCTTTCCCAGGCCGTTTGAAACCCACTGCTTTCGCTACCACTTTCTCCACCACCACCTTTGCCACAGCCATGTCTTAAAGGGGTTTTAGGCTGATTCCCGGAGATATGCATGAGTCAAGTTGGCCTTGCCAGTGTGTAAACGTGAGGCACAATGCACTCTTTGGATCATAGTCATGTTGACCGTTGCCCTACTGATGGGTTCCTGAAACATCACAAAGGAAGAGCAGCCTGTAGCACTGTGTCAGGAATGGGGCTCAGGTATCTTCTCACCATGACATCCACAGGATAGTCTCCGAGGGGGCAGGATTCATGGAAGGTGGGCCAGAAGGAAAAAACCTCAGGCATAGGGAGTGCCAGGGAAGTGGTGAGGAATCCCAGACTCAGGCCTGTGCCAATGGGGTATAAGTGAGTCTCCCCAAATTCATGCCCTGACCATCTCCAGGACACCTCTGCCCATGCTCAAATGGGCTGCACTCTCGCCTGAGAGTCCTAGTGGTGGACAACAGAACCCTGCAGCTTCAGGGGCTGCCTGGAGGTGAGTGATACATTGCCACTGCTGTGTTTCTGTGTGTGCAAGTGGTGTTGTCTGTGTGTGTGCACCTGTATGTCTCTCTCTGATTTCCCTCTTCTTTCTTGCTCCCTCTCTTTTTCTCTCTCTGCATCTGTGTGTGTGTATTGGGACCATTGTGCCCTGTGCACCGGAGGGTAGTTTCTTGTATGACAGCCTCTCTTTTGCGGAGCCACTTCCCACGTCCTTGCCTGGGTCACTTGGCTGGTCGTCATTTGTTTTCCCAGCAGTTCCAGCTGGCGTACATGAAAGCCTGACCAAAGTGGGGAGGGAGCTGTGTCGGACCAGTATGGGTTTCAGTCACCTACCCACTGTGAGCAGCCTATGTCTTAGGACCAAGATGACCACACATCCCAGCCACGGACAAAAGCCTCACCACAGCTCACTGTCCACCTGCAGGAGGGCTGCCCACCAACCTCAAGGAATATGGTTCTCACTTCTATTTCCTTTGCTCTTATACAGAAATCAAGCCACAGCTCGACACAGGGTGGGAACAGGGTGCCAAGAACTGGATGTGGCAAAGATCTCTGTCACTCCAATGCTGGAGTTTCTGGCCAAGTTCTCTCCCCCACCCCCTGATGCCCATGGTGGTGGCAGTGTGCTGTATTTGTATCTGTCCAAGGCTCTCTCCTCCCTCTTTCTCTGTCTGCCCCATTTCTGAGAAGCCTAGTGGATTCTTGGTCTGGCTCAGTGTCTTCAATAGAGAACACTCCCCATTCCAGCAAGGGGAAACCTCATGGGGATACCTTTCATATGCTTTTCCACCTGCAAAACTGTTTCCGGATGATCGAGCAGGTGCCATGATTGTGGAGCTCTGGGCTTCCATCCCTGTGTGGGATATGGACACTCTCTGGGTCTCCATGTGACACTGGATGGCTGCCTCTTTGGCCTTTGCCCTCTCCACAAGGCAGTGTTGCAATTCACCTTCCCTTCCTCTCCATATCTAAGGGCAATTTGGCTCCTCTGCTCCTGGGGAAAGTGCCTTCACGAGGCTTATGGGTTTGGCCCTGATGTGGTTTCGCCCATGCCCCTTTCCCAGGCCTAGCCAAACCTGCTGCTTTTACCACCATTTTATCTGACACCAACTCCTTCACAGCTATTTCATAAAGTGGGATGCAGCCTGAATTCCTGGAGCCAGGAGCGAGTTGGGTCCCCTCGCCAGTGCACATGCATGAGGCATCAACTTCTTAGGTCACAGTGAGGTTCACCATTGCCCCAGTGATGGGTTCCTGAGATGTCACATAGGAGGAGCCCCCATGGCAGTGTGTCGGGAACTGGGCTGAGGCCTCTACTCACCAGGACTTCCACAAGATAGTCTCTGGAGGCCAGGATTCGCTGAAGGTGGGACAGGAGGAAGAGACCTCAGGCAGAAGGAGCAGCAGGAAAGCAGTGTGGAATCCCAGTATCAGGCCTGCACCAATGGGGTACAGGAGAATCTCCCCAAATAATGTGTCTTGGTCATCTGCAGGACAACTCTGTCTATGTGACCATGGGTGGCTCTCTCACTGGAGGGTGCTAGAGGTGGACAACAAAACCCTGCACCTTCAGGGGTTGCCTGGGAGTGAGTGATTCTATGCCACTGCTTTGCGCCTGTGTGTGTGGAAAAGGTGTTGTTTGTACATGTGTGCCTGTATGTGTGTGTACCTGTATGTCTCTGATTTGTCTCTCTTCTTTCCTGTGCCCACTCTTGCTCACCCTTTGCATCTGTGTGTGCATGTGTGTGTGCGTGTGTGTGTATGTGTTGGGATGCCTGTGCCCTGTGCACTAGAGGGTGGTTTTTTGCGTGATGGCCTTTCTTTTGCTGAGCCTCCCCACCTCTCTACCTGGGTCGCATGGCTGGTCATCAGTCATTTCCCTGGTTGCTCCAACTGACATTTGTGAAGGCCTGGGCAACGTGGGGTGGGCGGTGTGTTGAACCAGCGTGGATTTCAGTCACCTCCCCATCCTGAGTGACCCCTTTCTTAGGACCAAGATGAAAACAGCCCCAATTCTTGACCACAGCTTACTGTCCACCTGTGGGAGAGTTGCCCATCAATGTGAAAGAAGATGGTTCTCACTTCTCTCGCCTTTGCCCTTGTTGAGAAATCTAGCCACAGCTAGACACAGGGCTGGAACAGGGTGCGACGAATGGGATGTGGCAAACATATCTATCACTCCAACACTGGCCTTTCTGGCCAAGTCACCCTTTTGTCACTCCCCCTGGGATGCCCATGGAGGTGGCATTGTGTTGTCTTTGGCCTGGTCTCTGGTCTAGGCTCTGTCCTCCCTCTTTCTCTGTCCCATTTTTGACAAGCCTAGAGGCTTCTTGGTCTGGACCAGTGTCTTCAACAGAGGACACTCCCCAGTCCAGTAGCTGAAAAGATTGTGAGGATTCGTTTCATGTCCGTTTCCCCTTCCAAAGCTGTTTCTGGATGATTGGGAAGGTGTGATGATCGTGGAGCTCTGGGCTTCCATACTCATGTGGGACAAAGAGGCTCTCTCAGTCTCCATGTCTCACTGGATGGCTGCCTGGTTGGCCTTTGCCATCTCCACAAGGCAGTGTTGCAATTCACCTGCCCCTCCTCTCTCATTCCTGAGTGCCATCAGCTCCTCAGCTTCCTGGGAAAGTGCATTTAACCACAGACACTTTTGGCTTCCACGGATGCCAGGGAGTGATCAGAATGGTTTGGGTTTCACTGGATGCAGGAGAGATTGTGTCCAGGGTACCTGACAGGTGGTGGGGTGGGAACACCACACCTTGGGGCCCATGGGATCTCTCTGTGCCTGAGTGAAGCCCTTCCCATCTCTCTCCATTGTAATCCCATTCCTGCTTACCCAGGTGGGATCCAAAATGAGATCCAAGGTGGAGTCTGGGGAGCCGATCAGGTGCCCTGAATCTCCTCTCCTCCTGGGAGCTGAAGAAGAAGACGACTCTCTTGGGGAGGCCCTGAGGACACAAGTCATATGGGTTTGGCCATGGATTGCCTCTTTCCCAGGCCTCCCAGTGCCTGCCTCTTTCACAGCCAATTGCTTCACTGCTGCCATTTTTTAAAGGGGCAGCCACCTGACTTCCCAGAGCCAGGTGTTTGTCAAGTCTGCCTCACCAGTACCCATGGGTGAGGCACGAGCCACTTCTCTGGTCACAGTGACATCCACCATTGCCCTGATGATGGGTTCCTGATATGTCACAAAGGAGGAGTTCCCTATGGCAGTGTGTCAGGAAAGGGGCTCAGGCCCATCCTCAACAGGATGTACACAGGATGGTCTACGGAGGCCAGGATTTGCCAAAGGTGGGCCAGGAAGAAGAAACCTCAGGCAGAGGGAGCCCCTGGGAAGCAGTGCAAAATCCGTCTCAGGCCAGCACTGATGGAGTACAGGTGAGTATCCCCAAATCTCATGCTCTACTCATCTCCAAGACACCTTTGCTTGTGTGCCGGTGGGCTGCTTTCTCACCGGAGGGTCCAAGTTGCAGACAACAGACACCTGCAGCTTCAGGGGCTGCCTGTGGGTGAGTGATACTCTGACACAGCTGTGTGTCTGTGTATGTGGAAGGGGTCTTGTTTGTATGTATGCACCTTTATATCTCTCTCTGATTTATCTCTGTCTTCTTTCCCACTCCCTCTCTTTCTCCCTCTCTGCATCTATGTGTGTGTCCATGTGTGTGTGTGTATGTTGGATGCATGTGCCATATATGACATAGTGTGGATTCCTACAAGATAGCCTCTATTTCACTGAGCCTCTCCACGCATCTCTGCCTGGATCATGTGGCTGATCCTCAGTCATTTCCCTGGTGGTTCCACCTGGAGTTTGTGAAGGCCTAGGCAACATGGGGAAGGAGCTGAGTTGGACCAGCATGGGTTTCAGTTGCCTCTTCATCCTGAGTTGCCTATTTCTTAGGACTAAGATGATCACATCCCCCAGCCATGGACAAAATCCTCACTACAGCTCACTGTCCACCTGCAGGAAGGCTGTCCACTGACCTCAAAGAAGATGCTTCTCACTTCTCTCACCTTTGCCCTCACTGAGAAATCTATCCACAGTTGGACACAGAAAGGGCACCAAGAACGGGATGTGGCAAGTATCTCTGTCATTCCAATGATGGCCTTTCTGGCCAAGTCAAACTTTTGACACTCCCTCAACCCCAATACCGTTGGAGGTGGCAATGTGCTGTATTTGGCCTGGACTCTGGCCGAGGCTCTGTCCTCCCTCTTAACTGTCTGCCCCATTTCTGAGAAGCCTAGAGTCTTCTTGGTCTGGCTCAGTGTGTTCAACAGAGAACACTCCCCAGTCCAGCAGGGGGAAACTTTGTGGAGACGCGTTTTATGTCCATTTTCCCCTCCAAAGCTGTTTCTGCTTGATTTGATGGGTGCAATGATCGTGGAGCTCTGGGCTTCCAACCTCTCTCAGTCTCCATGTCCCACCGGATTGCTACCTGGCTGGAATTTGCCATCTCCACAAGGCAGTGTTGTAATTCACCTTCCTTTCCTCTCTCATTCTTTAGAGCCATCTAGATCCTCTGCTCCTGGGGAAAGGAACTTCAAACAATGTATCTTTTCATTTCCATGGATGCCAGGGTGCTACCCAAAGGGATTGGGTTTCGCTGGGTGCAGTGGTGGTTGCCTTCTGGGTACCTGCCAGGTAGTGGGGTGGGGAAACCATTCCTTGGGGCTCATGGGATCTCTCCATGCCTGAGTGAGGCCTTTCCCTTCTCTCCATTATAATCCCATTCCCGCCTACCCCAGTGGCATCAAACATGGGATCCAAGGTGGAATCCAGAGAGCCCATTGGTCACCCTGAATTTGCTCTTCCACTGGAAGCTGAAGCAGAAGACCACTGCCTCATGGAGGCCCTGAGGATATCTGCCCTATGGTTTTGACCCTGGCTTGGTCTCATGCACACCTCTTTCCCAGGCCTATCCATAGCTACCACTTTCACCAAAGTTTTCTCTGCCACCAACTCCGCTGCAGAAATTTTTTAAAGGGGCAGCAACCTGACTTCCCTGAACCAGGCATGAGTTGAGTCAGCCTTGCCAGGACACAGGCACGAGGCTGGAGCGACTTCTCAGGTCATAGTGACATTCACGGTTTCCCTGGTGATGAGTTCCTGAGAAG
Source organism: Alouatta palliata (assembly GCA_004027835.1). Lineage (NCBI taxonomy): Eukaryota > Metazoa > Chordata > Mammalia > Primates > Atelidae > Alouatta > Alouatta palliata. Next base: position 33,646 of record PVKV010003271.1, read on the forward strand.
TCACAAAGGAGGACCCATGTGTCAGTGTGTCAGAAACAGGGCTCGGGCCTCTCCTTGCTAGGACGTCTACAGGATAGTCTCCAGGGGCCATGATTCATGGAAGGTGGGCCAGGTGGAAGAGACCTCAGTTGAAGCAAGTGCTAGGGAAGCAGGGCAGAATTCCAGTCTCAGGCCTGCATTGACAAGGTACAGGTAAGTCTTCCCAAATGTCATGCCCTGGTCATCTGCAGGACAAATTTGTGCCTGTGGGCTGCTCTGTCACCGAAGGGCCCTAGTGGTGGACAACAAAACCCTGCAACTTAAGGATCTGCCTGGGGGTGAGTGATACTCTGCCACTGCTGTGTGTCTGTGTTTGTTGAAGGGGTCTTGTTTGTGTGCATGTGCCTGTATGTCTCTCTGTAATTTCTGTCTCTCTTCTTTCCTGCTCATGTGATCTCTGTATCCCAGTGATGTCCTTCCCACATCTCTCCATTATAATCCCATTCCCTCTTGACCCAAGGAGCAGCTCATGCCTTGCCCAAATGCACTGGGAAGGCCAACTCGGCTTGCACTTTCTTCTAGAACTCAGTCTGCAGACTTTTAAGAAATGGCTGCAGTGGAGGTGGTGGTGACAAAAGTGACTGCGAAAGCAGAGAGTTTGGGGAGGTCTTGGAAAGAGGCATGTGTGAGACCAAGCCAGGGTCAAACCCAAAGGACTGATGTCTTCAGGGCCTCCAGGAGTGAGTGGTCTTATGCTTCCGCTTCTGGCAGAAGAGATTCAGGATTCCCGATTGGCTCTCTGGAATACACCTTGGATCCCATGTTATATCACCCCTCGGTAAGCGGGAATGGGATTACAAGAGAGAGGCAGGAAGGGTATCCCTCAGGCACAGAGAGATCCCATGGTCCCCAAGGCATGGTGTCCCCACCCCTCCACCCCACAGGTACCCCGGATGCAACCTCACCTGCACCAAGCAAAACCCAATCCCTTTGGCTTGCTCCCTGGCATCCATGGCAGCCAAAATATTCAGGGCTTGAAGGCACTTTTCCCAGGAGCAGAAGAGCCAGATGGCCCTCGAGTATGAGAGAGGAAGGGCAGGTGACTTGCAGCACTGCCTTCTGGAGAGGGCAAAGGCCAACTGGGCAGCCATCCAGTGGGACATGAAGACCGAGAGAGCATCCCTGTCCCACAGGAAAGTGGAAGTCCAGAGGTTTGTGATCATCACACATGTCTAATCATCCAACAATTGTTTGGAGGGGGAAATGGACATGAAACACATCCCCAAGAGGTTTCCCCTTGCTGGACTGGGGAGTGTTCTTGTTGAAGACAGTGAACCAGAGCAAGAAGACTTTAGACTTCTCAGAAACAAGGCAGAGAGATAAAGATAGAGGATGGAGCCTAGGCCAGAGTCCAGGCCAAATACAGCACACTTCTACCTCCATGGGCATCAGGGGCAGGGAGGAGTTACAAACATTGGACTTGGCCATAAAGGCCTGGTTGGAGTGACAAAGATGCTTGCCACATCCCATGCTTGGAGTCCTGTTCCGGTCCTGTGTAGAGCTGTGGCTAGATTTCTCAATGAGGGCAATGGCGAGAGAAGTGAGAATCATCTTCTTTGAGGTCAGTGGGAAGCCCTCCTGGAGGTGGTCAGTGAGCTCTGGTGAGGCTTTTGTCCATGACTGGGGTGTCTTAGTCCTAAGAAAGAGCCCACTCAGGATTGGGCATTGACTGAAACCCATGCTGATCCGACAAATCTCCCTCCCCACGTTGCCCTGGCCTTCACAAACACCAGCTGGAACCACTAGGGAAATGAGTGATGACCGGCCCATGACCCAGGCAGAGACGTGGGAAGAGACTCAGCAAAAGAAAGGCCATTGTGCAAGAAAAAGCCCTCCAGTGCACAGGGCACACACTTCCCAAAACAAAGACACAGAAAGTGAGAAAGAGAGGGAGCAGGAAAGAAAAGAGAGAGAAATTAGAGAGAGACATCAAGGCGTGCACACACAAACAACACCCCTTACACACACACAGACACACAGCACTGGCAATGTATCACTCACCCTCAGGCAGACCCCGAATATGCATGTTTCTGTTTTCCACCACTAGGACACACCAGTGAGAGCAGCCCACAGGAAAACAGGAAGATGTGTCCTGAAGATGAATGGGGCATGACACTTGGGGAGACTCAACTGTACCACGTTGGCACATGCCTGAGACTGGAATAAGACTCTGCTTCCCTGGCACCCCTCCACCTGAGATCTATTCCTTCTGGCCCACCTTTGGCGAATCCTGGCCTTTGGAGACTATGCTGTTGATGTCCTGGCAAGGAAGGTCCTGAGCCCTGTTCCTGACACAGTGCCACATGGGGCTTCTACTTTGTGATGTCTCAAGAACCCATCACCGGGGCAATGGTGAAGGTCACTGTGATCCAAGGATCAGCTCATGCCTTTGGCATGTGCACTGGTGAGGCAGACTCAACACGTGGATTATTGCAGAAAGTCAGGTTGTGTCCACTTTAGAAATGGCTGGGGCAGAGGTGGTGGCAGAGAAAGCGGTGGATAAAGCAGCACATTTGGAGAGGCCTGGGAAAGGGACGTGCAGGAGACCAATCCAGGTTCAAACCCATAGGACTCCTGTCTTCAGGGCCTCCACGAGGGAGCCGTCTTCTGCTTCAGCTCTCGGCAGAAGAGGAGATTCAGGGCTCCCAAAGGGCTCTATAGACTCTGCCTCAGATGCAATTTTGGATTCCACCTGGGTGAGTGGGAATGGGATTACAACAAAGCGAGGCAGGAAGGACCTTGCTGGGGCACAGAGAGATCCCATGGGCCCCATGGCATGGTGTCCTCACACTGCCACCGGGCAGGTATTCCTGAAGCAACCTCCCTTGCACCCAGCAAAACCCAATCACTTTGACTCACTCCCTGGCATCCATGGCAGCCAATATATTCAGTGCTTGAAGGCACTTTCTCCAGGAGCAGAGGAGCCAGATGGCCCTCAAGAATAAGAGAGAAAGGGAAGGTGAATTGCAACACTGCCTTGTGGATAGGGAAAAGGCCAGTCAAGCTGCTATCCAGTGGGACATGGAGACTGAGAGAGTGTCTCTGTCCCACATGGGGATGGAAGCTGAGACAGCCATGATCATCACACTTACCCAATCATCTAGAAAGAGTCAAGACACCATGGGCACCATGGTACTGCAAAGAAAGGGAAGGAAAGGCACCATGGGCACTATGGTAAGGCAAGGAAAGGGAAGGCATCATGGGCAGCATGGGCACCATGGTAAGGAATGACAAACCAAGGCACAGCAAGGCAGGGAACACTGGGCACCATGGTAAGGCATTGCAAGGCAAAGTCAGGCAAGACAAGGCAAGGCACTATGGGCACCATGGTACGGCAAGGGAAGGTAATACAAGACAAGGCACCATGGGCAACTTGGTAAGGCTAGGTAATTCATGGCAAGTCATGGCACAAGGGCACCATGGTAAGGAAAGGGAAGGCAAGGCATCATAGATATCATGGTAGAGCAAGACAAGGCAAGGCACCTTGTGCACCATACTAAGACAAAGCAAGGAAAGCCAAGGAATAGGGGCATCCTTGTAAGGCAAGGCATGGCAAGGCAAGGCACCTTGGGCACCATGCTAAGTCAAGATAATTCAAGGCAAGCCAAATCACCATGTACACCATGGTAAGGCAAGGCATGGCAAGGCACCATGGGCACCATGGAAAGGTAAGGAAAGGCAAGGAAAGGCACCGAGGGAACTGTGGTCATGAAAGGCAAGCCACGACAAGGCAAGGCACAATGGCCATCATGAAAAGGCAAAAAGAGGGAAGGCAAGGCAAAACAATGCAAGGCACAATAGACACCATGGTAAAGCAAGGCAAGGCACCATGGGCACCACAGTAAGGCAATCAAGGCAAGGCAAGACACCATGAGCACCATGGTAAGGCAATCAAGGCAAAGCAAGGCACCATAGGCACCATGGGAAGGAAAGGCATTGCAAGGCAAGGCACCATGGGCACCAGGGTAAGGCAAAGGCAAGGCAAAACAAAGCAAGGCAAGGCAGGGAAAAACTGGCACCAAGGTAAGGCAAGGCATGGCAAGACACAATGGGCACCATGGTAATGCAAGGCAATGCAAGAAATATCACCATAATATAATGGTAAGGTAACAAAAGGGAAAGCACAGCATGGCAAGGGACCACTGGCACCATGGTAAGACAATGCAAGGCATGGCAAGACACAATGGTCACCATGGTAAGGCAAGACAAGGCAAGGCACTCTGGACAACATGGTAAGACAGTCAAAGCAAGGGAAGCATGGCACCATGGGCACCATGGTAAGGCAAGGCAAAGCCGGGCTAGGAACCATGAGCTCCATGGTAAAGCAAGACAAGGCAAGGCAAGGCAAGGCACCATAGGCACCATATTAAGGCATGGCAAGGCAAGACAATGTACGGTGGGCATCAAGGTAAGGCAAGGCATCATGGGCACCATGGTAAGGCAAGGGAAGGCAATGCAAGGCAAAGTAAGGCAAGGCACCAAGGGAACCATGGTAAGGCAATTCAATGTACCAAGGGCCCCATGGTGATGCAAGGCAAGGCAAGGAATGCAAAGACATTACAGGCACCATGGTAAGGCAAAGCAAGGCAACATGGTAACCATGGTAGTGAAAGGCAAGGCAAGGCACCATGGGCAACATGGTAAGGCAAGGAAAGGCAGGTCAAGGCACCATGGGCACCATGTTAAGGTATGGCAAGTCACAATGGGCAACACAGTAAGGCAAGGCCAAGCAATGCAAGGCAAGGTATGGTGGTAAAACTAGACAAGGCAAGCAATGCAAGGCTTAATGGGCATCATTGTGAAAAAAGGCAAGGGAAGGCAAGTCAAGGCACCAAGGGACCATGTTAAGGCAAGGCAAGGCAAGAAAAGGCACCATGGGCACCATGGTAAGGCATGACAAGGCAAGGCACCATGGGCACCATGGTAAAGCAAGGCAAGGCACCATGGGAACCATGGTAAGACAAATCAAGGCACCATAGTAACAATGGTAAGGCAAGGGAATACACCATGGACACCATGGTAAGGAAAAGCAAGGCAAGGCAAAGCACCAAAGGCAACCTGGTAAGGCAAGGCAAGGCAAGGCAAGGCACACTGGGCACCATGGTAAGGCAAAGCAAGGCAAGACAAGGCAAGAATGCCACCATGGGCACCATAGTAAGGCAAGGGAAGGAACGATGGGTAGTCATTGCAAGGCAAGACACGATGGGTACCATGGTGAGGGAAGGCAATGCAAGACAAGGAATCCTTGGCACCGTGGTAAGCAGGTCAATGCAAGCCAACGCACAAGGGGGACCATAATAGGGCAAGGAAAGGCAAAGGTACATAAGAACCATGGCAAGGCAAAACAAGGCAAGGCAAGACACCATGGGCATCATGGGAAGGCAAAGAAGGCAAGCCAATGCAAGACAAGGCACCATGGTCACACTGGTAAGACAAGGAAAGGACAGGGCAACATGGGCACCATGATGAGGCAAGACAAGGCAAGGCAACATGGGCACTATGGTAAGGCAAAACAAGGAATGACAATACACCAGAGGCACCATGGTAAGGCAAGGCAAGGGAAGGCACCATGGGCACCATGGTAAGGTAAGGCAAGGCAAGGAACAAAGACCACCATAGTAAGGAAAGGTAATGCAAGTCAAGGCACAAATGTCACCTTTTTAGGGCAAGACAAAGAAAGGCATGGCAGGGCATGATGGGCCCCATGGAAAGTTAAGGCAAAGCACAATGGGCACCATGTTAAAGCAAGGCAAGAAAAGGCAAGACACCATGGGAAACATGGTAAGGGAAGGCAACTAAAGGCAACATGGGCCACATGATAAGGCAAGGCAAGACAAGGCAAGGCACCATGGGGAGAATGGTAATGCAAGGCAAGGAAAGGCAAGGCACCATCAGCAGCAGGGTAAGGCAAGGAAAGACAAGGGCACCATAGGCAATATGGTAAGGCAAGGCAAGGCAACTCAAGACAAGGCAAGGCACTATGGGAACCATAGTAAGGGAAGTCAATTAAGGCAATATGGGCCACATGGTAAGGCAAGGCAAGACAAGGCAAGGCACCATGGGCAGCATGGTAATGGAAGTCAAGGCAAGGCAAGGTACGATGGGCATCATGGCGAGGCATGGCAATGAAAGTAAGATAAGGTGGTAGAGGAGCGTAATAGAGGAGGCATGGCAAGACACCACAGGCACCAGGATAAGGCAAGGTAAGGCAAAGCACCATGGGCAAAATGGAAAGGCCTGGCAAGGTAAGGCAGCATAGGCACCACTGTCAGGGAAGACAAGGCAAGACAAGGCACCTTGGGCAACATGGTAAGAAAAGTCAAGGCAATGAAAGGAAAGGAAAGGAAAAGCAAGGCACTACACCATAGGCACCAAGGTAAGGCAAGGCATGGCAAGTTATGCACCATTGCACAATGGTAAGGCAAGGCAAGACAAGTCAAGTCACTGAGGGCACCATGGTAAGCCCAGGCAAAGTAAGCCTAGGCTCTTTGGTCACCATAGTGAGGCAAGGCAAGGAAAGGCAAGGTAAGGGAAGGCAAGTCACCATGGGAAACATGGTAAGGCAAGGCAAGGCACAGCAAGACACCATGGGCACCATGTTAATGTATGGCAAGGCAGCATGTGCACCATGGTAAGGCAAGACAAGTGAAGTTAAGTCAAAGCCACAGGGGACCATGGAAAGGAAAGGCAAGGCATGGCAAGGCAACATGTGCTCCATGGTAAGTCACTGCAAGGCACCATGAGGAGGCAAAGCAAGGCATGACACCATGGGCTACATAGTAAGGCATGTCTAGGCTTTACCATGGGCAGCATGGTAAAGTAAGGCAAGGCACCTTGAGAAGCTTGGTAAGGGTAGGCAAGGCTCTTTTGAAACATTGGTAAGGGAAGGGAAGACACCATGGGCATCATGGTAAGACAAAGCAAGGCAAAGCAAAGCAACCTGGGAACCATGGTAAAGCAAGGCAAGGTACCCTGTAAACTATGGTAAGGCATGGGAAGGCAAGGCACCGTGGGCACTATGGTAAAAACAAGATATGGCAAGGCAAAGCAAGGCACAATGGGCATGATGGTCAGGAAAGGCATGGCCCTATGGGCACCATGGTAAGGCAAGGCAAGTCACCATTGACATCATGGTAAGGCAAAGCAAGGCAAAAACAAGGCAAGGAAAGCCACCATTGGTCCCACGATAAAGCAAGGCTGGCATCATCTGCCCCATGGTAAGGAATTGCAAGTCAAGGAGAGGAAAGGCACTATGGAAACCATGGTAAGGGAAAGCAAGGGAAGGCATGGCTAGACACCATTTGCAAATTGGCACCATGGTAAAGCAAGGAAAGGAAGGGAAGGCAAGTTATGATGGGCACCATGGTAAGGCAAGGCAAGGCAAAACATGGCATTATGTGCATCATGATAAGGCAAGGTAAGGCAAGGCAGGGCATCATTGCCTCAATTGTAAGGCAACAAAAAAGCAAGCACCATGGACACAATGGTAAGGCAAGGCAAGGCACCATGGGCACCATGGTAAGACAAGGCAAGGCACGATGGGCACCACAGTAAAGCAAGACAAGGCAAGACAAGAAACTACAGGCAACATTTTAGACCAAGGCAATACACCATGGACACCAAGGTAAGGTAATGCAAGGCACCATGGGAACTAAGGTAAGGCAAGGCGGGTCACCATTGGCAACATGGTAAGGAAAGTCAAGGCACCATGTGCAGCATGGTCAGGCAAGGCAATGCATGACACCATGGGCACCAAGGTAAGGCAAGGCAAGGCACCACTGACACCATGGAAAGGCAAAGCAAGGGTAAAACAAGGCAAGGCAAGGCACCATGGACACCATGGTAAGGCAAGGCTAGGCATGACATGTCTCAAGGTAAGTCAGTGAAAGGCAAGGAATGGAAAGGCACCATGGGCACCATGGTAAGGGAAGACAAGGCAAGGCAAGGCTAGTCACCATGGGCACGATGTGCGCCATGGTAAAGCAAGGAAAGGCAAAGCGAATTACAATGGGTACCATGGCAAAGCAAGGTAAGGTAAAACAAGGTACCCTGTACCTTGTGTACCATGGTAAGGCAAAGCAAGTGTAGGCAAGGAAAGACACCATAGACATCAAGGTAAGGCAAGGCAAGGTAAATCACCATGGGCACCATGGTAAAGCAAGGCAAGGCACTATGGGCAACATGATAAGGAAATGTATATCAAGGCAAGGCAGCATGGCCACCATGGTAAGGCAAGGGAAGGCAAGGCAAGACAAATCACCAAGGTAAGGCAAGGTAAAGAAAGGCACCATGGGCACCATGGCAAGGCAAGGCATGGCACCATGTTCAACATGGTAAGGGAAGGGAAGGCAAGGCACCATGTGCACCTTGGCAAAAAAAGGAAAGGCAAGGCAAGGCACTTCAAGGCACAATGGGTAACAAGGTAAGGCACAGAAAGGCAAGAAAAAGTCAAGGAAAGCAAGGCACCAAGGACCAGAAGAGAAGGCAAGGCAAGGTAAGGAACCATGAGCACCATGGAAAGGCAAAGAAAGGAATGCCTAGGCAATAAGGGCTCCATATGAAGGCAAGTCAAAGCAAGGTAGTACACAACGGGCACCGTGGTAAGGAAAGGCAAAGCAAGGCACTGTGGAAACCATGGTTAGTGAAAGTAAGGTACTGCATGGCACCATGGGCACCATGGTTAGGCAAAGCAAGGCAAGGAAAGGCAAGATACCATGGGCACCAAGTTAAGGCAAAGTTAGGCAAGGTGCCATGGCAGCTTGGCCACAATTTTAAGGTAAGGCAAATGAAGGCAAGGCTAGGCAAGGCACCAAGATCACCATGGTATGGCAAGGCAAGACAAGCCGCCATGTGTACCATAGTAAGGCATGGCAAGGCAATGTAAGTTACCATCAGCACGATGGTAAGGCAAGGCAAGGCACCATGGGCACCATGGGAAGGTATGTCAAGTCAAGGCAAGGAAAGTCAAGGCACCATGTGACCATAGTAAGGCAAGGCAAGACACCATGTCGACCATGGTAATACAAGGCAAGGCAAGGCAAGAGACCATGGGGAACATGATAATGCAACGCTAAGCATCATGTGTCCCATGGTAAGGCAAGGCAAGGCAAACCAATGAAGAGCACTATGGGCAACATGGGAAAAGAAGGAATGCAAGGCAATGCAAGGCACCATGGGCACCATGGTTAGGCAAAGCAAGGCAAGGCAAGGGAAGTTATGATGCACATTATGGTAAGGCAGGGCAAAGCAAGGCAAGGCAAGGCAAGGTAAAATGGGTATCATGGCAGGGTAAAGCAAGGCATGGCAAGTCACCATAAACACTGTGGTAAGGCAAGGCAACGCAGCATGGGCATCATGATAAGTCAGGTAAGGCACTATCATCACCATGTTAAGGCCAATGAAGGCAAGGGAAGGTAAGGCACCATGGGCACCATGCTAAGGCAAGGCAAGGCAAGGTAAGGAACCATGAGCATCATGGGAAGGCCAGTCAAGACCCAGCACCATGGTAAGTCAAGACAAAGCAAGGCAAGGAAAGGCAAGGCATGGCAACATGGAAATACAAGGCAAAGGAAGGCAAGAGAAGGTAAGGCACCGTGGGCACCATGATAAGACAAGGCAAGGCACATGGACACCACTGTAAGGCAAGGCAAGGCACAATGGGCACAATGATAAATCACAATAACCAAGGCAAGTTAGGGCACAATGGGTACCACGTTAAGACAAGGCAAGGCAAGGCATCATGAGCATCATTGTAAGGCAAGGTATGGGAGACAAGGCAAGGTTCCATGGGCACCATGGTAAGCTAACAAGGTCACCATGGTAAGACAGAGCACGGCAGCACAAGGCACCATGATAAGACCAGGTGCATCGTGGTAAGGCAAGGCAAGGCACAGCAAGGAAAGGCAAAAGAAGGCACCATGTGCAAATAAGGTAAGGCAGCACAAGGCAAGGCAAGGCATAATGGGCACCATGCTAAGGCAAGGCAAGGCATGGCTCTATGGGTACCATTGTAAGGCATGGCAAGGGAAGGCAAGGCAACATGGGCAACATTGGAAGGCCAGTCAAGGCAAGGCATCCATGGGCACTATGGTTAGGCAATTCAAGGCACAATCGGCACCATGGTAAGGTGAGGAAAGTCAAGCCTAGGCACTATGGGCAAAATGGTAATGCAAGGTAATGTAAGGCAAGGCACCATGGGTACCATGTTTAGGCAAGGCAAGGCCCACCATAGGCAACATAGTAAGGCAAGGAAAGGCAACACATGGCACAGCACCATCAGCATAATTGCATGGCAAGGCACGGTAAGGCAAGGCACTATTAGCACCATGGTAAGGTAAGGCAAGGCAAGTCAAGGCACCCGAGGCACCATGGTTAGGCAAGGCAAGGAAAGGCAAGACAAGCAGAACATCGTGATAATGCAAGCCAAGGCAAGGTAAGACAATGCAGCTTGTGCACCCTGGTAATACAAGGCAAGGTAAGTCAAAAAAGGCAACATGGGCACCATATAAGGCAACGCAAGGTAAGTCAAGCGACCATAAGAACCATGGTAAAGCAAGGCAAGATAAGGCAAGGCAAGGCACCATGGCACCATGGTGACTCAAGGCAAAGCAAGGCAAGGCAAGTCAAGGCACGGCACCATGGGCACCATGCTAAGGTAAGGCAAAGAAGCACACAATGGGCACCATTGTAAGGCAAGGCAATGTAAACAAAGACACTAATGGCACCATTGTAAGGCAATGCAAGGCAAGACAAGGCACCATAAGCATTATGGTAAGGCAAGGCAAGACAAGAGAAGGTAAGGTACCATGGGCACTGTAGTAAGGCAAAGCAACGGCAAGTCACCATGGGCAACATCACAAGGCAAGGCAAGGCAAGGCATCAAGGTCAACATGGTAAGGCAAGGCAAGGGAAGGCAAGCCACCATGGGAAAAGTGGGGAGGCAAGTCAAGTCAAGGGAAGGCAAGGCACCATGGGCAGCATGGTATGACAAGACAAAGCAAGGCACCATGGTAAGGCAAAGCAAGGCAAGGCACTATGGGCACCATGGAAAGGCAAGGCAAGAAAAGATGGGCACCACCATAAGGCAAGGGAAGGCAAAGCATCATGGGCACCATGGTAAGGCAAGGCAAGGCAAGGAAACATATGCAACATGGTAGAGCAAGAAAAGGCAAGGTAAGTTAAGCCAATAAGAACCCAACGGTAAGGCAAGGCAAGAAAAGGCAACATGAGCACCATGGTAAGAGATGGTAAGAAAATGAAGGCACCAGTGGCACCATGGTAAGGCAAGGAAATCGAGGCAAGGCATTATGGGCTACATGGTTAAACAAGGCAAGACAAGGCATGGCAAGGCAATACATGATGGGAACCATGGTAAGGCAAGGCAAAACAAGCAAGACAAGGCACCCTGGCCCCCATGGAAAGCCAAGGCAAGGCACGAAGTCATGGTAAGGCAAGGCAAGGTAATGCAAGGCACCATAAACACCATGGTAAGACACGGCTAGGCCAGTCAATGTTAGAAACCTCGGGTACCATGGTAAGGCAAGGCAAGGCAATGGAAGGCAAACAACCATAAACACAATGGGAAGGCAAGGCAAGGCACTATGGGCACCATAGTAAGGCATGGTAAGGCAAAGCAAGGCAATATGAACACCATGGTAAGGCAAGGCAAGAAAATATGAGCACCATGGTTAGGCAAGGCAAGGCAAGGCAGGGCACAGCATCATGGGCACCATAGGAAGGGAAGGCAAAGCAGACAATGAAAGGCACAGTGGGCACCAAGGTAAGGCAAGACAATGCAAGGCAAGGACGTATAGGCACCATGTTAAGGCAAGGCAAGGCAAAACAATTTACCCTAGGTACCACGGTAAGGCAAAGCAAGGCAAGACAAAGCAAGGTGCAATGAGTACCATGGTATTGCAAGGGAAGTTAAGGCAGGGAAAATTAGGCACAATGGTAAGGCAAGGGAACTCGGGCAAGGAACAATGGGCACCATAGTAGGGCAAGACAATGCAAGGCAAGGCAGGATGTGCACCATGGTAAGGCAAGGAATGGCAGGAATGGCAAGTCACAGTGGGCACCAAAGTAAGGCAAGGCAAGACATGACACTATGATCACCATGCTAACAGAAAGCAAGTCAGGACAAAACAAGGTACCCTTGCTACCAAGGTAAGGCAAAACAATGCAAGGCAATGCATGGCACAATGGTAAGGCACCATGGTAAGGCAAGGAAAGGAAAGGCAGCATAGGCACCATAATAAGACAAGGCAAGGTAAGGCAAGGCACCATGGGCACAATGGGAAGGCAAGGCAAGGCAATACATTATGGGCATTATGGTTAGGCAAGCCAAGATAAGGTAAGGCACCATTGGCATCATGGCAAGTCAAGGCAAAGCACACAGGGCACCATGGTATGGCAAGGCAAGGCAAGACACTATAGGCACCATGGAAAGCAAGGCAAAGCAAGGCAGCAGGAGCACCATGATAAGAGAAGGCAAGGTCAGGCAAGGAAAGGCACCATTGGCACCATGGTAAAGTAGGCAAGGCAAGGTAAGACATTATGAACACCATGCTAAAGCAAGGCAAGGCAAGGCAAGGCACCATTGGTACTATGGTAAATCCAAGGAAGGTTATTAAAAGAAATGAAAGGCACCATGAGCACTATGGTAAGGAAAGGTAGATCATGGTAATGCACCATTGACACCATTGGAATTCAAAGCAATTTACCAGGGGCACCATGGTAAGGCAAGGCAAAGCACAGCAAGGCACAACGGACAGCAATGTCAGGCAAAGCAAGGCTAGGCACAATTGTCACCATGGTAATTCAAGGCAAGGTCCCATGGGCACCATGGTAAGGCAAGGCAAGAAAAGACATCATACACACCATGGTAAAGGTAAGTCAAGGGAAACAAGACACCATGGGCACAATGGTAAGGCAAGGCAAGGAAAGGGAATACAACATGGGCACCATCGTAAGGGAAGACAAGGGAAGGTATGGCAAGGCTCTATGGAAACCGTGGTAAAACAAGGCAAGACAAGGCAAGGCAAGGCAAGACAATGCACCATGGGCACCATGGTAAAGCGAGGAAAACAAGGCAGGAAAAGGCACCATGGGCACCATTGGAAGGCCATTCAAGGAAAGGCAAGGCATCCTGGGTACCACTGTAAGGCAAGGAAAGTCAAGACAAGGCACCATGGGCAATATGGTAAGGCAAGGCAAGGCAAGGCAAGGCAAGGCCCCATGCGCATAATGGTAAAACAAAGCAAGGCAAGGCAAGACACCATGTGAACCATGATAAGGCAAGGCAAGGCAAGGCAAGGCAAGGCAAGGCAAGGAAGTCACAATGGGCACCATGGTAAGATAAAGCAAGGCACCATGGGTACTATGGTCAGGCAAGAAAAGGCAAGTCATGAAAGCATGTGCACCCTGGTAGAACAAGGCAAGGAAAGGAAAGGCACTATGGGCACCATAGTAAGGCAAGGCAAAGCAAGGCAAGGCACGGTACTATTGGAATCATGGTAACTCAGTGAAAGACAAGGCAGGATGGGCACCATGGTAAGACAAGGCAAGGCAATGCAAAAGCACACACCATGGGCCCCATGGTAAGGGAAGGTAAGGAACATTACCATGGGCACCATGGTAAGTCAAGGCAAGGCAAGGCATCATGCACACCATGGTAAAGAGAAGTCAAGGGGAACAAGGCACCATGGGCACAATGGTAAGGCAAAGGAAGGAAAGGTAATAAAACATGGGCATCTTCATAAGGGAAGACAAGGGAAGGCACGGCAAAGCTCTATGGGAACCATGGTAAAACAAGGCAGGTAACACAAGGCAATGCACCATGGGCACCATGGTAAAGCAAAGCAAAACAAGGCAAGAAAAGACAATATAGGCATGATTTTAAGGTAATTCAAGGAAAGACAAGGCACCCCGCGTACCATTGTAAGGCAAGGAAAGTCAAGAAAAAGCACCACGGGCAATATGGTAAGGCAAGGCAAGGCCCCATGGGCACAATGGTAAGACAAAGCAAGGCAATGCAAGGCACCATCTGAACAACGATAAGGCAAGGCAAGGCAATGCAAGGCAAGGAAGGCACTATGGACACCATGGTAAGATAAAGCAAGGCACCATGGGCATCATGCTCAGGCAAGGCAAGGCAAGGCATGGAAACATGTGCACAATGGTAGAACAAGGCAAGGAAAGGGAAGAAACCATGAGCACCATGGTAATGCAAGGCAAAGCAAGGCAAGGCACAGTACTATTGGAACCATGGTAACTCGATGAAAAACAAGGCACGATGGGTACCATGGTAAGGCAAGACAAGTCAATGCAAAAGTAGACACCATGGGCCCCATGGTAAGGGAAGGTAAGGAACGTTACCATGGGCGCCATGGTAAGTCAAGGCAAGGCAAGGAACAATGAACACCCTTGTAAGGCAAGGAAACCATGGTCACCATGATAAGTCAAGGCAAGACAAAACAAGGTTAGGCAATGCACCATGGTCACCATGTTAAAACAAAGCAAGGCAAGGAATTGACACAATGGTAAGGTACAATTGGCACCATGGTAAGGCAAGGCAAGGCAACATGAGCATCATGATTTAACAAGGCAAGGCAATGAAAGTTACCATGGGCCCCATGGGAAAGCAAGGCAAGGAAAGGCAAGTCACCATGAGCACCATGGTTAGGCAAGGCAAGACAAGATAAGGCACCATGAGCACCATGGTAATGCAAGGCAAATCAACGCAAGGTAAAATGGGCACCATGTCAAGGCAAGGCAAGGCAAGGCATAAAGGGCACCATGGAAGGCAAGGCAAGTCAACGCATGGCTCCATACACACCATGGTAGGGCAAGGCAAACAAGGAACCACAGGCACCATGGTAAGGCACGGCAAGCTGAGGCAAGGAAAGGCACCATGGGTTACATGATAACACAACGCAAGGACAGTCAAATGGGCACCATGGTAAGGCAAGGCAAAACAAGACACCATTGTTACCATGGTAGGGCCAGACAAATCAAGGAAATGAATGGAAATGCACTATGGTCACCATCATAAAGAAAGACAAGGCAAGGCAATTCAAGGCACCATCAGCACCATTGCAAAGCAAGGTACCACTGGTACCATGGTAAGTCAAGGCAAGGGACCATGGGCAGCATGATAAGGTAAGGCAAAGCAAGACAAAGCACCATGAGCACAATTTTAACGTAAGGCAAAACATGGCACCATGGTCCCCATGGGAAGTCAAGGAAGGCAAGTGAAGGCAATGCAAGGCACCATGGACACCCTTGTAAATCCAGGCAAAGTAAGGCAACATGGATTCCATAATGAGGCAAGGCAAGACAAGGCAACATGGGCTCCATGATGAGGCAAGGCAAGACAAGGCAACATGGGCTCCATGATGAGGCAAGGCAAGATGAGGCAACACGGGCATGATGGTAAGGCAAGACAAGGCAAGACAAGGAACAATAGGCACTAAGTTAAGGCAAAACAAGGCAAAGCATGGCACCAGAAACACTGTGGTAAGGCAAGGAAAGGCAAAGCACCATGGGCACCCTTGTAAGGCTAGGAAAGGTAATTCAACATGACGAGGCAAGACAAGACAAGGCAACGTGGGCACGATGGTAAGGCAAGACAAGGAACAATAGACCCTAAGTTAAGGCAAAACAAGGCAAAGCAAGGCACCAGAAACACTGTGGTAAGACAAGGAAAGGCAAGATAACATGGGCATCATGGTAAGCCAAGGCGTGTCAAGGCACCATGGAACCATGGCAAGGCAAGGGAAGGCCAGGTAGCCTGGGCAACATGGGCACCATCGTAAGGCAAGGCAAACCAGGGTAAGCCAAGGCAAGTCACCATTGGCCCCATGGTAAGGCTAGGAAACGAAAAGCAAGGCAAGGAACTCTGGGCTCCATGGTATGGAAAGAAAAGGCAAGGCAAGACATGGCCCCATGTGAACCATGGTAGGGCAACATAAGGCAATTCAAGGCACCATGGGAAGCAGGGGCACCATCGTAAGTCAAGGATAACCAATGCAAGGCAAAGAAAGGCACCATGGGAGCCATGTTAAGGCAAGGCAAGGCAAAGCAAAGCAAAGCATCATGGGCACCATGGTATGGCAAGGCAAGGCAAGGCCCAATGGAAACACTGGTAAGGAATCACAAAGCAAGGCAAGGCAATGCAATGCAATATATCATGGGCGCCATGGTAAGGCAAGGCTAGGCAAGGCAACACACTATGAGCACCATGATAATGCAAGGCAAAGCAAGGAAATGAAAGCAAGGCAAGGCACAATGGGCACCACGGTAAACAATGCAAGGCACCATGGGGTACAAGTAAGGGAAATTAAGGCAAAGTACCACGGGTGACATTGGGACCATGGTACTGGAAGGCAAAGTAAGGCAAGGCAAGGCACCATAGGCAACTTGGTAAGGGAAAGCAATACAATACACAGCACTATGGGCACCATGGAAAGGCAAGGGAAGGCAAGGCAAGCAACCATGGACACCACGGAAAGGCAAGTCAAGGGAAGACAAGGCAACATGGGTGCCATGGTATGGGAAAGCAAGGAAGGCAGGACATCGTTGGAACAATGGTAGGAAAAGAAAAGGCAAGGCAAGGCCCTATGGGCTTCATGGTAAATCAAGGAAAGGCATGACAAGGCAATGCACCATGGGCACCATGATATGGTGAGGCAAAACAAGGCAAGGCAAGGCACCATGGGCACCAAGGAAAGGCAAATAAAGGCAGGGAACCATGGGTACCAAGGTAATGCAGGGAAAGAACGAAAGGCAGTAAAAGGTAAGGCATCATGGACCACATGATAAGGCAAAGCAAGGGAAGGCAAGGGGCCATGTGCACGATGGTAAGGTAAGGCAAGGTGAGGCAATGCAAGGCACAGCAAGGCAAGGCAGGACAAGGCAATGCAAGGTATCACGGGCAGCATGATAAGACAAGGCAAGCAAGGGATCATGGAAACTATTGTAAATCAAGGCAAGGCAAAGCAAGGCAAGGCAAAATACCATGGGCACCATGGTAAGTCAAGGCTAGGTAAGGCAACATGTACACCATGATAAGGCAAGGCAGGATAAGAGAATGTAAGGCAAGGCAGCATGGGCAACATGGTAAGGCAAGGCAAGGCAAGCTACAACAACAAGGGCACCATGTAAAGCAAGGCACGACAAGGGAAGTTAAGGCACCATGGGAACTATAAGAAGGCAAGGCACAACAAAGTAAGGCACCATGGGCACCATGGTAAGTCAAGGCAAGGTAAGGCACCATAAGTACCACTGAAGGCAAGGCAAGGCAAAGAAAGCAACATGGGTACCATGGTATGGCAAAGCAGGGAAAGGCCAGATGTGCACCATGGTAAGGCAAGGTAAGACAAGGCATCATTATAGTAAGGCATGGCAAGGAGAGGCAAGCCACCATGGGGAACATGGGTCCTCTGGTAAGTCAAGGGAAAGCAATACAAGGCAAGGCAACATACCATGGGCACCATGGTAAGGCAAGGCAAGGCAAAGCAACACACTATGGGCACTGTAGTAATACAATGCAAGACAAGTCAATGAAGACAAGACAAGGTACAAAGGCCACCATGGTAAGCCAAGGCAAGGCTCCATGGGCCTCATTTTAAGGCAAAGCAAGTCATGGCAAAGCAAAGCACTATGGGCAGCATTGGCATCATGGTACGGGAAGGCAAAGTGAGGCAAGGCAAGGCAAGTAACCATGGGCATATTGAAAGGCAAGGCAAGGCATTGCATGGCACTACTGGCACCATGGTAAGGCAAGGCAAAGCAAGGCACTATGGACACCACAGTAGGGCAACACATGGCAATGCAAGGCAACATGGGCACCATGGTATGAAAAGGCGAGGAAGGCAAGACACCTTGGGTACCATGGTAAGAAAAGAAAAGCCAAGGCAAGGCACTATGGGCATCATGGTAAAACAAGCCAAGGCAAGGCCTCATGGGCAAGGCCTCATAGTAAGACAAGGGAAGACAAGGCACCATGGGCACAATGGTAAGGCAAAGCAAGGCAAAGGAAGGCAAGGTAAGGTACCATGGGCATCACGGTAAGGCAAGGCAAAGCAACATGTAAGGGAAATTGAGGTATGGAAAGGCAAGGGAAGATAAGAGAATGTAATTCAAGACACCATGGGCACCATGGTAAGGCAAGGCAAGGCACCATGGGCACCATGGTAAGACACGCAAAGACAAGGTAAGGCAAGGCAAGCAAGGTACCAACTTCACCATGGTACTGTAAGGAGAGGCATGGCATGGGAACATGGGCACCATGGTAAGGCATGACAAGGCAAGGCAAAGCACCATGGGCATCATGGTAAAACATGGCAAGGCAAGCCAAGGCAAGGCAAGCCATCACGGGCACCATGGCAAGGCAAGGCAAAACAAGGTAAGGCAACGCACCATGGGCACCATGGTATTGCAAGGCAGAACAAGGCAGCGCAAGGCACCATGGGCACCAAAGTAAGGCAAGGCAAGGCAAGGCATCATGGGCACCATAGTAAGACAGGGAATGGGAGGAAAGGCAAGGCAAGGCAAGGCACCATGGACACCATGGTAAGGCCAGGGAAGGCACCTCAAGGCAAGGTGCCATTGGCACCATGCTTGGGTAAGGCGAGGCAAGGAAATGCAAGGCACTGCAAGGCAAGGCAGGACAAGGCAATGCATGGCA
The DNA here is from genome assembly GCA_004027835.1 of Alouatta palliata. Lineage (NCBI taxonomy): Eukaryota > Metazoa > Chordata > Mammalia > Primates > Atelidae > Alouatta > Alouatta palliata. Next base: position 52,373 of record PVKV010003271.1, read on the forward strand.
TCATGGGCACCATACTAAGGCAAGTCAAGACAAGGCACCATGGGCACTATGGTAAGGCAAGGCAAGGCAAAGCAAGGCAAGGCAAGGTACCATGGGCATCATGGTGAAGCAAGGCAAGGCAAGATACCATGTACACCATGGTAGGCAAGCAAGATAAGAGAATGTAATGCAAGGCACCATGGCCACTGTGATAAGGCAAGGCAAGGCAAGCTAAGAAACCATGGGCACCATGGTAAGGCAAGGTAAGGCAAGCCTAAGCACTGTGGTCACCATAGTAAGGCATGCAAAGACAAGGTAAGGAAAGTCAAGTAAGGTACCTATGGTGCCAAGGTACTGCAAGGCAAGGCAAGTCATGGCAACATGGGCACCATGGTAAAACATGACAAGGCAAGCCAAGGCAAGGCAATGCATCATGGGCACCATGGGAAGGCAAGGCAAGGCAAAACAAGATAAGGCAAGGCACCATGGGCAACATGGTAAGGCCAGGAAGGGCAAGGAACCATTGGCCCATGATGAGGCAGGGTAAAACAAGGCAAAGCAAGGAAAGGCAAGGCACCGTGGGCACCATGTAATGCAAGCAAGGCAAGGTAAGACAAGCCACTATGGACACCGTGGTAATGCAAGGCAAGACAAAGCAAAACACCATGAGCACCTTGGTAAGCAGGGCAAGGCAAGACAATGCAAAGCATACTAAGCACAATGTTAAGGCAAGGCAAGGCAAGGCAAAGCATCATTGGCACCATGGTAAGGCAAGGCAAGGCAAGCCGAGGCACAATGGGCACTATTGTAAGGCAAGACACGTCAAGGCACCATGGGAACCATGGTAAGGAAAGGCAAGGCACAATAGGCACCATAGTATGCCAAGACAAGACACCATAAACACCATGGGAAAGCAAGGCAAGTCAAGGCAGTGCACTGTGGGCACCATGGAAAGGCCAAACAAAGCACCATGGACACCATACTAAAACAAGATCAGAAATTATGGACACCATGGTAAAGCAAGACATGGTGTGGCAAGGCAACGCTATGCCCTACAGTCACCATGGTAAAACAAGGCAAGGCAAAGTAAGTCAAGGCAATGAACCATGGGCGCCCTGGTAAGGCAAGGTAAAATAAGGTATATCAGTCAACATGGCCACCATGCTAAAGAAAAAAAAGGAAAGTGATGATACCTGGGTCAGCATGGTAAGCAAGTCATGGCATGCCAAGGCAAGTGAGGCCCAATGGGCACCATGGTATGGCAAGACAAAAAAAGGCAAGGCACTGTGGGCACCATGGTAAGGCAAGACAAGGAAAGGCATGGCACCATTGGCACAAAAGTATGGCAAAAGAGGGTAAGGCAAGGCATCATGGGCATGATGGTAAGGTAAGCAAAGGCAAGGCACTATGGACACACTAGGCAGGCAGGGAAAGACAAGGAAAGGCAATAAATGGCAAGACACCATTGGCAACTTTGTAAGGCAAAGAAAGTCAAAGCAAGGCACCATGTGCACCCTGGTAAGGCAAGGCAAGACCAGGAACCCTGGGCAACATGTTATGGCATGGCAAGGCAAGTGAAGGCAACTGATCACCACGAGCACCATGGTAAGGTGATCACCATGGTAAGGTGATCATGGTAAAGAAATGCTATGAGAGACAGCACCACGGGCATCATGGAAAGGCAAGACCAGTCATGGCATTATGGGCAACATGTTATGGCAAGGTAAGCTACCATGTAAACACTGGTAAGGAATCGCAAGGCAAAGCAAGGCATCATAGGCACCATGGTATGGCACCAAAAGTAATAGGCAAGGCAACATAGGCACCATGGCAAGGCCTCATGGTCTCCATGGTAAGGCAAGGCAACGCTAAGTAAGGCACAATGGGCACCATGGTTAAACAAGGCAACATAAGGCAATACAAAGTACCATGGACAACATGATAAGGCACAGCAAGACACCATGAAAACCATAGAAATGCAAGGCAATGCAAGGCATCATGGTCATCATGGTAAGCATAGCAAAACAAGGAAATTCAAGGCAAGGCAAGGCAAGACACCATGGGCTTCAAGGTAAACAAGGCAAAGCACTGTAAGGCAAGCCAAGACACCATGGGAACCATGGTAAGCCAGAAAAGGAAAGGCCAAGCACCATGGGCACCATGGTAAGGCAAGGCAAGGCACCATGGGCACCATTGTAATACAAGGCAAGGCAATGCATTATATGCATTATGGTAAGAGAAAGCAAGGCAAAGAACCATGGGTATTATGGTAAGGCAATTCAAGGGAATGAAAGCACCATGGGCACCACGGTTTGGCAAGTCCAGGTAAAGCCCTATGGGCACCATGATAAGGCAAAATATTGCACAATGGGCACTATAGTAAGGCATGGCAAGGCAAGGCAAGGCACCATGGGAAGAATGGGCACCATGGTAAGGCAAGAAAAAACAAGGCAAGGCAAGGCAATATACTATTGGTGCTATGGTAAGGCTAGGCCACACACCACGGGCACCATGGTAACCCAAGGCAAGGCAAGGCAACGAAGGCATGGCAAGGCACAATTTGCACCATGTTAAAGCTATGCAAGTCACCATGGTCCCCATGGTAAGGCAAGGCAAGGCAAAGCACCATGAGCAACATTGGCACCATGGTAAGGGAAGGCCAAGCAATGCAAGTAATCAAGGCATCATGAGCACCAAGGCAAGGCAAGGAAAAGCAAGGCACTATGGGCACCATGGGAAGACAGGGAATGGGAGGAAATGGAATGAAAGACATTGTACAATGGACACCATCGTAAGGCAAGACAAGGCAAGGCACCATGGGCTCCATGGTAAGGTAAGGAAAGGCAAGGCAATGCAAGGCACTGCAAGGCAAAGCAGTACAAGGCAAGGCATCATGGGCACCATGGTAAGGCATGAAAAGGCAAGCTGCCATGGGCACTATGGTAAGGCAAGGCAAGGCAAAGAAAGGCAATGCAAGTTACCATGGGCACCATGTTAAGGCAAGGCCAGGCAATTCACCATATACACAATGGTAAGGCAAGACAAGATAAGGGAATGTAAGGCAAGGCACCATTGGCACCATGGTAAGGCAATGCAAGGCAATCTAAGATACCATGGGCAACATGGTAAGGTAAGGCAAGGCAAGGCAAGACAGGGCACCATGGGCACCTTGGTAAGGCAAGGCACTGCAAAGTAAGGCACCAGGGGCACGATGGTAAATCAATGCAAGGCAAGACACCATGGGCACCATGGTAATGCAGGGCAAGGCGAGACACCATGGGCATCAAAGGAAGGCAAAAAAGGCAAGGCACCATGGGCAATATGGTAAGGTGGGGCACAGGAGGAAAGGCAAGGAAAGGCAAGGCACCATAGTAATGCAAGTCAAGGCAAGGCACTATGGTAAGTCAAGGCAAGGCAGGGCACTGTGGGCACTATTGTTTGCTAACCTACCCTGTGTTAGCCAGACAGGCTCCATTTTGCTGAGAGCCAGATAGACTTCATCTTGACCTCCACCTCACCCCTCCTGCCACTCCTCACTTAAGTGCATACCTGGCTCTTGCTCCTGTGCTGGGTCATGCTGTACTTAGAACTATAGAAACATAACTTTTGTAACAACAGCCTGCTTGGAAAGCCCACTTGTCATTGTGAATGCCCCCTCTTGATTGATTATATGACAAATATCGAATACCCTCCTTGGTAACTGGCAATCATGGGAATCGCTTGTGTACATATCCTCCTTAGAAAATCAACAATCATGAGAACCTCCTACCTCCTAGTTATCAGCCTGCTTATCTAACTGGCTTATTCTGCTTCTGTGAACTCTGCTGCTGCCAGGTTCACCACGCCCCTCATCCTCAAGCAAGGTATATAAAGGAGTCTAGCCCCTTCCTCGGGGCCAAGAGAATTTTCAGTGTTAGTCATCTCTGGGTGGATGGCTAAAAAATAAGTGACTCATAATTTGAAACTCAGAGCATGGCGCTGTTCTATCTAACTCGAATGGGTATAACAATGGTAAGGCAAGGCATGGCAAAGCAAGGCAAGGCAAGGTATTATGGGCACCATGGTAAGGCAAGGCAAGGTAGCATGGACACCATGGTAAGGCAAAGTAAGGCAAGGCACCATGGACACCATGGTAAGGTCAGGCAAGGCAAGACAAGGCAAGGCACCATAGGCAGTATGGTAAGAAATGGAAAGAAAAGGCAAGACACCATGGGCACCATGGTAAGTCAAATCAAGGCACCATGGGCAGCAAGGTAAAGCCAGATAAGACAATGCAAGGTAAGGCACCATTTTCACCATGGTTAGGCAAGGCAAGGCACCAAGGAAATCATGGTAATGCAAGGCAAGGAATTATGGGCACCATGGTAAGGCAAGACAAAGCATCATGAGCACCATGGTAAGGCAAGGCAAGGCATCATGGGCACCACAGTAAGGCAAGGGAAGGAAGGCACAAAGGGCAACATGGTAATGCAAATCAAGTCAAGGCACTATGGGCATGACGGCAAGGCAATGCAAGGAACTAAGGCAAGGCAACATGGGAACCATGGTATGTCAAGGCAAGGCAAGGCACCAAGGGCAACATGGTAAGGCCAGTCAAGGCAACCCAAAATAAGGTACCATGGGCACCTGGTTAGGTAAGACAAGTCACCACAGTCACCATGGTAAGGCAAGGCAAGACAAGGCACAAAAGACACCATGGTAACTCATAGTAAGGCATTATGAGCACCATGGTAAGGCAAGGCAAGGCAAGGCAAGGCATCAAGGAAACCATGGTAAGGCAAGGCAAGGAATTATGGTAACTATGGTAAGGGAAGACAAGGCAAGACACTATGTGCACCATCGTAAGGCAAGGCAAGGGAAGGCACAAAGGGCATCATTGCAATGCAAGGCACTGCAATGCAAGGCACTATGGGCACTGTGGCAAGGAAATGTAAGGCACCGTGGGCGCCATGGTAAGGAAAGGCACCATGGGCACCATAAGTCGAGGCAAGGCACCATGGGCACCATAGTAAGTCAAGGCATCACAGGTACCACGATATAGAAAGGCAAGACACCATGGGCAACATTGTCGGGCATGGCAAGGCAAAGAAAGGCATCATAGGTGCCACGTTAAGGCAAGGCATGTCACTGTACACACCATTGTAAGGCAAGGGAAAGAAAGGCACCATGGGCACCATGGTAACACAAGGACATGCAAGGCAAGGCAAGGCAACATGGACACCATGGCAAGGCAAAGCAAGGGAATCAAGCCAAAGCAATTAAATTCAAGGCACCATTGGCATCATGGCAAGGCAAGGTAAGGCAAGTCTTGAACATCATGGCAAGGCAAGGGTAGGCAAGGCAAAAACAGACAACATTGGCATCATGCTAATGCAAGGTAAGGCAATGCAAGGCAAGGGAAGTCTCCATGGGCACCATGGTAAGGCAAGGCAAGGCAAGACACCATAGGCCCCATGGTAAGGCAAGACATGGTGAGGCACCATGCGCCCTACGGTAAGTTAATGCAAGGCAAGGTAAGGTAGCATGAGGGCCATTGTAAAACATGACAAGGCAAGGCACCATGGGAAACATGTTAAGCCACAGAAAGGCAAAGCAAGTCACCATAGGCATCATGGTAAGACAAGGCAAGGAAAGGCAAAGCATGTCACCATAGGAACATTGATAAGGCAAGAAAACGCAAGGTACCATGGGCTCCATGGTAAGGCAAGGGAAGGCAAAACAAGGCACCAAGGGTACCAAGGTAAGGTAAGGCAAGGCAAGGTAAGGCAAGACAAAGTAACATTGGTGCCCTGGTGAATCAGTCAAGGATGTGCAAGGTATGATGGGCACCATGGTAAGGCGGGGGAAGGCAAGGAAAGTCAACGCAAGGCAACAAAAAGCACCATTGGCAGCATGGACACCATATTAAGGAAAGGCAAAGCAAGGTAAGGCAAGGCAAGGTACCATGGGCACCATGGTAAGGCAAGGCATGGCAAGTCACCATGGGCAGCATGGTAAAGCAATGCTACGCTAGGCTAGGCAAAGCATCATGTGCAGCATTTGCACCATGGTAAGGCAAGGCAAAACAAGGCATGGCAACTCAAGTCACCATGGACACCATCCTAAGGCAAGGCAAGGTAAGACACCATAGGAACTATGGAATGGCAAGGCAAGGCAAGGCAACACATGGCATCATGGACACCATGGTAAGGAAAGTCAAGGCAAGGCAAGGCATCATGGGAACCATGGTAAGCCAAGGCAAGGTTAGGCAAGGCACCATGGGTACCATGGTAAGGCAAGGCAAGGCAAGGCAACATGAGCACCATACTAATGGAAGGCAAGGCAAGGAGAGACACCATCAGCACCATAGGAAGGCAAGGCAAGTAAAGTCTAGGCACTATGGAGGCCATTGTAAGGCAAGGCAAGGCAAGGCTCCATGGGCACAATTGTAGGGCAAGGCACAGCAAGGTACCATAGGCAACATGGTTAGGTAAGACAAGGTAATGCATCATGGGCATTATGGTAAGGCAAAGCAAGAAAACTCAAGGCAAAATGGGCACCATGGTAAGGCAAGGGAAGGCAAGGCATCATGGGCACAATGGTAAGGCAAGGCAAACATGAGCCTTATGGAAACTCAAGGCAAGGCACCATCTGCACCATGGTAAGGCAAGACAAATCACCATGGGCAGCAGTGTAAACAAGGCAATGCAAGGCACTAGGGTTAGGGAATGCTAAACAAGTCACGAGGTTCACTATGGTAAGGCAAGGCAGGTAAAGTCAGCTTGTGCACCATGGTAAGCAAGGTAAAGCAAGGCCAGGCAACATGAACAACATGGAAATGCCAAAAAAGGCAAGGCAAAGCACCATGGGCACCATGTTAATGGCATGCAAGGCACCATGAGCAACATGGTAAGGCAAGGCAAGGGAAGCAAAGCACTATGGGCACCATGGTAAGGCAGGGCAAAGTACCATGGTCACCATGGTAAAGCAAGGCAAGGCAAGGCAATGCACTATGGGCACCTAGGAAAGGGAATGCTAGGCAACTCACCATGTTCACCATGGTAATGCAATGCAAATCAAGGCATCATGCTCACCAAGGTAAGCAAGGGAAGGCAAGGCAAGGCATCATGAATAACCTGGAAATGCCAAACAAGACAAGGTAAGGCAAGGCACCATGAGCACCTTTGTAAGGCAAGGCATGGCAAGGCAAGGCAAGGCAAGGCAAGGTACCACGGGTAACATGGTAAGGTAAAGCAAGGCAAGCAAGGGCACCATGGACACATGGTGAGACAAGACAAGTCACCATGGGCAACATTGTAAAGCAAGGCAAGGGAAGGCAAGGCACAATTGGCACCAAGGTAAGTCATGGCAAGGCAAGCCTAGGCATCTCTCAATGGCCACCACAATAAGTAATGGGAAGGCAGAACGGGCACCATGGTAAGCAAAAGCAAGGCGAGGCACCATGGACACCATGGTAAGGCAAGGCAAGTTACCATGTGCATTATGATAAAGCAAGGGAAGGCAAAGAAAAGCAAGGCAATTCAAGACAGCAGGGAACCTTGGTAAATCGAGGCTAGGCAAGTCAGGGTGTCATGGACTCCATGGTTAGACACGGGCACCAAGGGAAGGAAAGGCAAGGCGGGGCACCAAGGGAATCATTGTAAGGCAAGGCAAGGAAAGGCACCATGGTCACCATTCTAAGGCAAGGCAAGGCTGGAATCCATCAACATCAGGGTAAGGCAAGGCTAGGAAAGACATCATGAGTGGCATAATAAGGAAAGGCAATGCAAGGCACAATCGGCACCATGGTAAAGAAAGGCAAAGCACCATGGAAACCGTGGTAAGGCAAGGTAAGACACCACGGGGACCATGGTAAGACAAGGCAAGCCACAATGTGCATCATGGTAAGGCAACATGGGCAACATGGTAGGCAAAGAAAGGCAACATGGACACCATGGTAAGGCATAGCAAGGCAAGGCAAGTCAACGTACCGTGGGCAGCATGGTAAGGCAAGGATAGGCACTGTAAGTACCATGGTAAGCCAAGACAAGGAAAAGCAAGACAGGGAAAAGCCAGGCAAGGTACAATGGCACCAGGGTGAAGCAAGGTAAGTCAATCCAAGTTTCAATGGGCAGCATAGTAAGGCAAGGCAAAACAAGACAAAGCACCATGGGCACCATGGTAAGGCAAGGTAAGGCAAAGCAAGGCAAGGAATCAAAACAAGGCAAGGCAACCATTGCACCACGGGCACCATGGTATTGCAAGGCACCATGGGAAAATGGTAAGGCAAGGCAAGGGAAGGCAGGGCACCATGGGCACCACAATTAAAATAGGCACGGCAAGGAAAGACAAGGCAATGAACCATGGGTACCATGGTAACACAAGGTAAGTCAAGGAAAGCCAAGGATAAACAAGTTAAGGCAAGGCAAAGCGCCATCAGTACCTTGGTGAGGCAAGTCAGGGCAAGGCCAGGTATGATGGACACCATGATAAGGCAAAGAAAAGGCAACATACTATGGGCACCATGGTAATGTAGGTAAGGCAAGGCATGTCACCATGGGTACCATGGTAAGGCGAGGAAGGAAAGGCAAGCAATGGCACCCTGGGCACCATCATAAGGCAAGGCAAATCACCAAAGGCACAATGTTACTGGAGGGGAGGGAACAAAAAGTCACCATGGGTGCCATGATAAGGCAAGGCAAGGCATGGAACAGCACAGCAACATGGGCATGATGGTAAGGCACAGCAAGGCATCATGGGTACCATGGTAGGCCAAGGCAAGGCAAATCACCATGGATACCATGGTAAGGCATATCAAGGCAAGGTAATTCAAGGTATTATGGGCACCAAGGTAAGGCAAGGCAAGGCAGAGCAAGTCAAGACAATAAGAAACGGTGGTAAGGCAAGGCAAGGCATGGCAAGGCACCACTGGCACTAAGGTAAGGCAGAGCAAGGCACCATTAACACCATTGTAAAGCAATGCATGGCAAGGAAGGCATGACACCTTGGTAAGGAAAGGAAAGTGAAGGTAAGGCAAGACAATATGAGAACCATGATAAAACAAGGAAATTAAAGTACCATGGGAAGCATGGTAAGACATGGCAAGGCACAGCAAGGTAAAGCACCATAGGAACCATAATCAGGTAAGGAAAGGCAAGGCACCATGGGCAACATGGTAAGGCAAGGAAAGGCAAAATAAGGCATCATTGGCACCATGGAAAGCAAGGAAAGACAAGGCAAGGCAAAGCATCGTGGGCAACATGGAAAGGCAAGGCAAGGCAAAGCATGGCCACAAACCATAGGCAACGTGGTAAGGGAAAGCAAGGCACTCTAAGGACTACGGTAAGGCAAGGCAAGGCAATGCAAGACAAGTCAAGGCAGCAGGAGACCATAGTAAGGCAAGGCAATGCACCACAAGGCACAGTTGGCACCATGGCAAGGCATGGCAAGACATCACGCTCACCAAGGTAGGGCAAGTCATGGCAAGGCACAATGGACACCATTGTAAGGCAATTCAAGGTAATGCACCATGAGCATTATGGTAAGGCAAGAGTAGGCAAGGCAAGGCAAGTTACCATGAGCACAAGTGTTAGGCAAGGCTAGGCAAGGCACCATGGGGACCATGGTAAAGCAAGGCAAGGTATCATGGGCACCATGGTAAGACAAGGGAAGGCACCATGGGCATCATGTTAAGTTAAGGCAAGGAAATGCACCATGGGAAACATGGAAATGCAAGGCAAGGCATCGTGGACACCATGGTAATAAAAAGAATGGCAAGGAAGGTAAGCCAAGGCACTTTGGGCATTATGAAAAGGCAAGTATGAGCAACATGGACACTATGGTAAGGGAAGGGAAGGGAAGGCAAAGCAAAGCAAAGCAAGGCATCGTGGGCACCCTGGTAAGTCAAGGCAAGACAAGGCAAGGCACCATGGGGACAATGGTAAAGCAAGGCCAGCCTCCATGAGCACAAAGGTAAGACAAGGAAAGGCAAGTAAATGCACCATGAGCACTGTGGTGAGGGAAGGCAAGGCATGATGGACACAATGATAAGGCAAACAAGGCAAGAAATGTAAGCCAAGGCCCCATGGACACCATGGAAAAGCAAGGCCATATACCATGGGCAACATGGTAAGGCAAGGCACCATAAGCACCATGGGTACCATTGTGAGGCAAGGCAGAGCAAGGACAGGTATTATGAGCACCATGGTAAGGCAATGCAAAACGAAGCAAGACACCATGGGCACCATGAAAAGGCAAGGCAAGGCAAGGCAAGGCAACTAACCACGGGAATGATGGTATTGAAAGGCAACGTACCATGGGGACCATGGTAAAGCAAGGCAAGGAAAGGCAAGCAAAGGCTTCATGGACACCATCGTGATGCAACGAAAGTCATCATGGGGACCATGGTAGTGAAACAGAAGGCACTACAAGGCACCATGGACACCATGGTAAAGCAAGGCAAGGCATGGAATGGCACAGCACAAAGGGAACAATGATAAGGTATGACAAGACATCATGGGCATGATCGTAAGGCAAGACAAGGGAAGGTACCATGGATACAATGGTAAGGCAAGGAAAAGGAAGTTAAGCAAGGTACCATGGGCATCATGGTAAGGCAATGCAAGGCAAGTCAAGCCACCAAGAAATGATGGTAAGGCATGAGAAGGCACAGCAAGGCACCACTGGCATGAAGGTAAGGCATGGCAAAGTACCATGAGCACCATGATAAAGCAAGGTATGGCAAGGCAAAGCATATCACCATAAGCATCATGGTAGTTCAAGGAAAGTCAAGGCAAGGCAAGTCACCATGGGAACCATGGTAAAGCAAGGCAAGGCAAGACACCATGGGAACCATGGTAAGCCAAGGCAAGGCATGGCAAGGCACCATAAGGAACATTGTAAAGCAAGGCAAGCACCATGAGAACCATGGTAAGGCAATGAAAGGCACCATGGACACCACAGTAAGGCAAGGAAAGGCAAGGGAATGCACCATGGGCTCCATGTTAAGGCAAGGCAAGGGAGCATGGACACTAATGGTAAGACATAGCAAGGCAAGGAAGGTAAGCCAAGGAACCATGGACACTGTTGTCAGGCAAGACCAGGGACCATGGGCACCATGGTAAGGCAAGGGAAGGCAAAGCAAGACAAGGAACCATAGGCAACATGACTAGGCAAGTCAAGGCAAGGCAAGGTACCATGGGCACCATGGTAAGGCAAGGAAAAACAAGTCAATGCACCATGGGCACCATGGTGAGGCAAGGGAAGGAAGGCAAGCATGGAACCATGGGCAACATGGAAAGGCAAGGCAAGGTAAGACACCTTGGGCACCATGGTTAGGAAGATAAGGGAAGGCAAGGCAAGGCAAAACTGGCATCATATGTAAACAAGGCAAGGTGAAGCAAGGAGAGGCAATGAACCATGGGAACCATGGTAATATCAAGGGACCATGGGCACCATGGTAAGGCAAGGCAAGGCAACACACCATGGGAACTATGATAAGACAAGGTAAGGTGAGGTAATGCACCATGTGTACAATGGTAAGGTAAGGCAAGTCACCATGAGCCCCATGGTAAGGCAAGGCAAGGAAAGGAAATGCAAGACAAGGCACCATAGGCAACATGGTAAGGCAAGGCAAAGAAAGAAAAAGCAATGCACCATAGGGACCATGGTAAGTCAAGGCAAGTCAAAACAAAACAAGGCAATTCATCATGGGCACCATGGCAAGGCAAGGCATGCCAAGGCAAAGTTACATGGGCACCATGGTTAAACAAGGCAAAGCAAGGAACTATAAACACAAGGCACCATGGTAAGCCAAGGCAAGCCAAAGAAAGGTAAGGCAAGCCAAAGAAAGATAAGGCAATACACCATGTGCACCATGGTAAGGCAAAACTAGGCAAGGAAAGGCACAGTGGGTACTATGGTAAGGCAAAGAAGGCAAGGCAAGGCAACAGGGCTCCGTGGTAAGGCAAGGCAAGGCAAGTGAATGCACTATTGGCAGCTTGGTAAGGCAAGGCAAAGCAATGCACAAAAAGACACCATGGGAACCATGGTAAGGCAAGGCTAGGCAAAGCAATGCACCATGGCCACCACAGAAGGCAAGATAAAACAAGGCAAAGTAAGGTACCATGGGCACCATGGTAAGTTAATGAAAGGCAAGCACCATGGAAAACATTAGAAAGCAATTCAAGGAAAGGCAAAGCAAAGCACCATGTGCACCATTGTAGGGCCAGGCAATGCAAGACAATACAAGGGACCATGGGCTCCATAGCAAGGCAAGGCAAGGCAACCATGAACATCATGGGAAGGCAGGTAAGGCAGGTGTAGGCAAGGCTTAATGGGCACCATGGTAAGGCAAGGCAATGCGATGCACCATGGTCATGATGGTAGGGCAAGTCAAGGCAAAGCAAGACAAGGTATGATGGGAACCATGGTAAGGAAAGGTAAAACAGGGCACCATCTGCACCATGGTACGATAAGGAGAAACAAGCTAAGCAATATCGGCACCATGGTTAAACAAGGCAAGTCAAGGAACTATGGGCACCATGGTAAGGCAAAGCAAGGAAATCCAAGGCATCCGGGGCTCCATGGTAAGGCAAGAGAAGGCAAGGCAAGGCAAAGCAAGACACTATGAGTATGATGGTAAACAAGGCAAGGCAAGGCAAGGCAAAGTAAGGCAATGCACCATGGAAGCATGGTTAGTCAAGGCAAAGCAAGGCAAGGTAAGGCAACATGGGCAGCATTGTAAGGCAAGGCATGGCAAGGCCAGGCACTATGAACACTACGGTAAGGCAAGGCAAGGTAAGGCACATAGGGCATCATGGTAAGGTAAAGCAAGACAAGGCAATGCACCATGGGCACTGTGGTAAGGCAAGGTACAATGGACAACAAGGTAAGGTAAGGCAAGGCAAAGCACAATGGGCATCATGGTAAAGCAAGGCAAGTTTAGGCACCATGAGCACCATGGAAAGGCAAAGCAAGACACAATGGGCACCATGATAAGGCAAGGCATGGCAAGGCAAGGCAGCACAGGTAATATGGCAATGCATGGAAAGGCTATGCAAGGCACCATGGGAACCATGACAAGGAAAGGCAAAGCAAGTGAAGGCAAGTCAAGGAACCATGGGCGCCATGGTAATGCAAGGCAAGGCAAAGCAAAATGGTCACCAAGGCAAGGCAAGATAAGTGGTGGGCACCATATTAAAGAAATTCAAAGCAAGGACAGCACCATGGGAGCTATGGTGAAGCAAGGCAAGGCAAAGCAAGGCAAGGCAAGCCACCATGATAAGGCAAGGCAAGGCAAGGCACCAGGGGCATCATGGTGAGGTAAGGCAAGGCACCATGGACACAATGATAAGGCAAGGAAAGCCAAGGCAAGGCACCACTGACACAGTGATAAGGCAAGGCAAATCTAGGCACCATGGGCACAATCGTAAGGCAAGGCAAGGTACAACCCACACCATGGCAATGGAAGGCAAGGCAATGCAAGTCACGATGGGCACATGGTAATTCAAAGCAAAGAAAGGCAAGGGAAAGCACAATGGCTAGCACAACACCATGGTAAGACAAGGCAGATCAAGGCAAATCAAGGCAAGTCACCAGATGTGCCATTGTAAACCAAGGCAAATCAAGGCAAGTCACCAGAGGCGCCATTGTAAACCAAGGCAAAGAAAGGCAAGGCAAAACACGATGGTCACCATTGTTGTGCAAGGCAAGGCAAGGCAAGACACTGCACAATGCTCATCATGGTAAGGCAAGGCAAGGCAGGGCAAGGCAAAGCACCATGTGCACCATGTTTAGGTAAGACAAGGCATAGCAAGGCAAGGCTTCATGGAAACCAAGACATGGCAAGGCAAGACAAGTCACCATGGACTGCATCATAAGGCAAGGTAAGGCAAGGTAAGGCACCATGCGTATCATGGTATGGCATGGAAAAGCAATCCTAGGCACTATGGACACCACAATAAGGCATGACAAGGCAAGGCAACGCACCATGTTCATCAGGGTAAGGAAAGGCAAGGTAAGGTAAAGCAAGGCACCATGGGAACCATAGTAAGGCAAGACAAGGCACCATGTGCACCATGTTTAGGTAAGACAAGGCATGGCAAGGCAAGGCTTCATGGAAACCAAGACATGGCAAGGCAAGACAAGGCACCATGGACTGCATCATAAGGCAAGGTACGGCAAGGTAAAGCACCATGCGTATCATGGTATAGCATGGAAAAGCAATCCTAGGCACTATGGGCACCACAATAAGGCATGACAAGGCAAGGCAACGTACCATGTTCATCATGGTAAGGAAAGGCAAGGTAAGGCAAAGCAAGGCACCATGGGAACCATAGTAAGGCAAGGCAAGGCACCATGTGCACCATGGTTAGGCAATAGAAGGCAGGGCAAGGCATCATGGGTACAATGGTAGGGCAAGGAAAGGCAAGGCAAGGCTGCATGGGCACTATGGTAAGTTAAGGCAAGGCTACAAAACGCACCATGGGCACCATGGTAAGTCAATGCAAGACAAGACACCGTGGCCACCATGGCAGGGCAAGAGAAAGGCAAAGGAAGAAAAGGCAACACACCATGAACACCATGTTAAGGTAAAAGAAGGGCACTATGGGCACCACAGTAATGCAAGGCAAGGCAAGGCAAGGCACCATGCTTACCAGGGTAAGTCAAGACAAGGCAAGACATTGTAAACATCAAGGTAAGACAAGGCACCACTGGCACCATGGTAAGGCAAGGCAAGTCATAGCAAGTCACCATGGGCACCAGGGTAAGAAAAAGCAAGGCAAAACACTGTGGTCACCATGGTAATGCAAGGCGAGGCACCATGTTCACCATGGTAAGGCAAGGCAAGGCAGTCAAGGCAAGGCACAGTGGGAACTCAGTTAAGGCAAGGCAACACAAGGCAAGAGAATGCAAGTCACCATGGGCACCATGGGAAGGCACAGCATGGCACAATGGGCACCATGGTAAGACAGGCAGGGGAAGTCAATGGAAGGCACAATACTTGCCACTATATGGCATGGCAAGGCAAGGCAATGCAAGGCACGTTGGGCATCATGGTATGGCAAGGCAAGGCAAGTCTCTAAGGCACCAGAATATTATGGTAAGGGAAGTCAAGGCAGGATAAGGTACCATGGGCACCATGGTAAAACAACAAGGGATCATGGGCATCATGGTAAGGCAAGGGAAGGCAAGGCACCATGGGGAGCAAGTTAAGGCAAGGCAATGTAAGGGACCATGGCATCATGGCAAGCTAAGGCTAGGCAAGCTAAGGCAAAACAACGCACTATGAGCACCATGGTAATTCAAGGCAAGTCAAGGCAGGGCACCATGTATACCCTACTAAGGCAAGTCAATCAGGGTAAGGCACCATGGGAAGGCAAGAAAAGGCAAGGCACCATGTGCACAATGGTAAGGCAAGGCAAGGCACCATGGGCAAGGCATGGAAAGGCAAGTCAAGGCAAGGCCAGTCACCATGGGCACCATGGTAAGGCAAGGAAACGCAGACAAGAGAATGCAAGGCACCATGGGCACTGGTAAGACAAGGCAAAGGAAGGCATTATGAACACTGTGGTAAGTCAAGACAATTCATGGCAATAAACCATGGGCATATGATAAGGCAAGGAAAGCCAAAGAAGACAAGGCACCATGGACAACATGATAAGTAAAGGCAAGGCAAGACAAGCCATCATGGGCAACATGGGAAGGCAAGGAAAGACAAATCACTATGGGCGCCATGGTAAGGCAAGTCAACACAAGGCAAGGCATCACTGGCACCATTGTGAGTCAAGGCAACGTAAGGCACCATGTGCACCATGGTAAGGCAAGGCATGGCAAGGCATCATTGGCACTATGGTAAGGGAAGGCAAGGAAAGGCAAGACACCATGGCACCATGGTAAGGTAAGTCAAGGCAAGGCAAGGCACCAAGGTTACCATGGTAAGGCATGGAAAAACACCATGGGTAGCATGGTAAAGCAACGCAATGCAAGGTAACACAAGGCACCATGGGAACCATCATATGTTAAGGCATGGCAAGGAAACTCAAGGCACCAGGGCAACTCGATAAACCAAGGTTAGTCACCCCAAAAAACGATGGGCTTCATGGTAAAGCACAGCAAGACACCATGGGCAATATGGTAAGGGAAGAAAAGGAAGTCACCAAGGGTACCATAGTAAGGCAAGGCAAGGCAGCATGGGCACCACGGTAAGGCAAGGCAAGGTAAAATACGATGGGCACCATAGTAAAGCATGAGAAGGCAAGGCAAGGCAGCATGGGCACCATGGCAAGGCAAGGAAAAATACAATGGGCACCATAGTAAAGCATGGGAAGGCATGATGGGCAATATGGTAAGGTAAGTCTACACACCATGGGTATCATGGTGTGGCATGGCAAGGAAAAGCAAGACAAAGCACCATGGACATATGGTAAGGCAAGACAAGGCAAAGCAAGGCAAGGAATCATGGGCACCATGTAAAGCAAGGCAAGGCAAGGCAGCATGGACACAATGGTAAGGCAAGGTAAGGCAAGACACCCTGGACACCACGGTAAGGCAAAGCAAAGCAAAGCAAGGCAAGCATGGTAGCACGGGCACCATGGTAAGGCAAGAAAAGGCAAGGCAAGGGACCATAGGCACCATGGTAAGGAAAGAAAAGTCAAGGAATGACCAGGCACCATGGGCACCATAATTAAATGAGGCACAGCAAGGAAAATCAGGGCAGTGCACCTTTGGCATCATGGTAAGGCAAGGCAAGTCGAGGCAAGCAAGGCAAGGCAAGGCAAAGCACCATGGGTACCATGGTGAGGCAAAACCGAGCAAGGTCAGGTATGATGGGCACCATGGAAAGGCAAAGCAAAACAAGTCAAAGCACTATGGTAGGGCAGGACAAGGCAAGACAAGTCACCTTGTGAACCATGGTAAGGCAAGGCAATGTGTCATAGGTACCATGGTAAGACAACACAAGGAAAGTAAGCAAAGTCACCGTGGGCACCATTGTAAGGCAAGGCGAGGCACCATGGGTACCAAGGTAGTGAGGAAAGACACAGCATGGTGCCATGGGCACCATGGTGAGGCTAGGAAAGACATGGAATGGCAGCACCATGTGCACTATGGTAAAGCAAGGCAAGGCAACAGGGACCCCATGGTAAGGCATGGCAAGGCAAGACAAGGCACCATAAATACCATAGTAAGTCATGTCAAGGCAAGGTAACAAAAGGTACCACACACATCATGGTAAGGCAAGGCAAGACAAGTCAAGGTACCATGAAACAATGGTAAGGCAAGGCAAGGCATGGTAAGGCACCATTGGAACCAAAGCTAGGTATGGCAAGGCACCATGAACACCTTGGTAAAGAAACTCATGGTAAAGCAAGACAGGGCATCATGGGCACCATGGGAAGACAAGGAAAGTCAAGGCAAGGCAAGTCACCATGGGAACCATGGTAAGGCATGGCAAGTCAAAGAACCGTGGGAACCACGGTAAAGGCAGGCAAGGCATGGCAAGACAATGTACCATGGAGACCTCGTTAAGGCAAGGGAAGGCAATGAAAGGCATCATGGGCATCATGGTACAGCAAGGCAACGCAATGGAAGGCTCCATGGGCACCATGGTAAGGCAAGGCAAGGCAAGTCACCTTGCAAACAATAGTAAGGCAATGCATGGCAAGGCAAGACACCATGGGCACCATGGAAAGTCAAGGCAAGGCCAGGCCAGGCACGATGTGCATCATGGTAAGGCAAGGAAAAACAAAGCAAGGCAAGGCTCCATGGGCACCAAGGTAAGGAAAGGCAAGGCACCATAAGCACCATGGTAAGGCAAGGCAATGCAAGGCAAGGCAAGGCAATGCACCAGGGTACCATGGCAACCAAGGCAAGGCACAGCAAGGTACCATTGCCACAATGGTAAGGCATGACAAGACACCATAGGCACCAAGGTAAGGCAAGGCAAGGCACAATGTACACCATGGCAAGGCAAGGCATGCTAAGGCACTATGGGCACTATGGTGTGGCAAGGGTAGGCAAGGCAATGCAAGGCACCATGGGCCCAATGGTAAGGCAAGGCTAGGCAAGGGATCATGATAACCATAAGTCAAAGCAAGCCTAGGCATCATGGACACATGGCATGGCAAAGCAAAGCAAGAAATGTAAGCCAAGGCATGATGGGCACCATGGAAAGGTAAATCTAAGCACCATGGACAACATAGTAAGGCAACGTAAGGAAAAGTAAGGCAAGGCACCGTGGTCAACATAGTTAGGCATGTCAAGGCAAGACAAGGTACAATGGGCACCAGGATAAGGCAAGGCAAAACAAGGTAATGCACCATGGGTTCCTTGAAAAGGCAAGGCAAATCAAGGCAAGGCAGGATGGGCGCTATGATAAGGCAAAGCAAAACATGACAAGGCACCATGGACACCATGGTAAGTCAAGGCAAGGAATCATTGGCAGCATGGTAAAATAAGATAAGGCAAGACATGGCAAGGTACCATGGACACCATTGGAAGGTAAGGCAAGGCAAGGCAAGGCACCCTGGGCAGCATTGTAAGGAAAAGCAAGGCAAGAAAAGACAAGCATAGCACCATGGGTACAATGGTAAGGCAAGGCAAGACAGGGCACCATGGGCACCATGGTATAGCCAGAGAAAGCAAGGCAATGAAGGCACCATGGGCACCATAATGAAACAAGGCATGGCAAGGCAAGGCAAGGAAATCCACCATGGGCACCATGGTAAGGCAAGGCAAGTAAAGGCAAGGGAAGCAAGGCAAGGCAGGGCAAGGCTAAGCACCATGTGTACCATGTGAGACAAGGCAGGGCACAGCCTGGTACCACGGTAGGGAAAAGCAAAACAAGGCAATGCACAATTGGCACAATGGTAAGGCAAGGCAAGGTAAGGAAAGGCAAGGCACCGTGTGAACCACTGTAAGGCAAGGCAACATACCATGGGCATCAAGGTAAGGCAAGGCAAAGAAAGGTTAGCAAAGACACAATGGGCACCATTGTAATTCAAGGGAAGGCACCATGGGTACCATGGTAGTGAAAGGGAAGGCAGAGCAAGGCATGGTATGGAACAACATGGCACCATGGGCACCATGGTAAGGCATGGCAAAGCACCATGGACATGATGGTAAGGCCAGGCAAGGCCCCATGTCTATCATGGCAAGGCAAGGCAAGGTAACGCAGGGTACATTGGGTACAATTTTAAGGCAATGAAAGACAAGTCAAGGCACCAAGAACCAATGGTAAGGCAATGTATGGCATGGCAAGGCACCATGAACACCATGGTAAAACAAGGCATGGCAAGACAAGGGAAGGCACCATGGCTACCATGGTAAGGCAAGTCAAAGCAAGGTAACACAAGGTACCATGGGCACCATGGTAAGGCAAGGTGAGGCAAGGCAAGGCACATCACGGCACCATTGGCACCAAGGTAAGGCACAGCAAGGCACCATCAGCACCATGGTAAAGCAAGGCATGACAAGGCAAGGCATGACACTATGGGCACCATGGTAAGGCAAGGAAAGTCAAGGCAATGCAAGGCACCATGGGAACCATGGTAAGGCAAGGCAAGACACCATGGTAACTAACACAAGTCAAAGCACAGCAAGGCAAGGCACCATGGGCACTATCATAAGGCAAGGAATGGAAAGGACACACAATGTACCAGGGACACCATGGTTAGTGAAACAAGGCAAGACAATACAAGGCACAATGGGCATCATGTTAAGGTAATGCTAGGCAAGGCATCATGGGCACCATGGTAAGGCAGAAAAATGCAAAGCAAGGCTAGGTACAGCACCATGTAAATGCAAGGGAAGACAAGGCTAGGCTCCATGGTCACAATGTCAAGGCAAGACAAGGCAAGTCAAGGCACCAATGGCACAGTGGTAAGGCAGGCCAGGCAAGGCACGACAAGGTAGGACCTGGCACCATGAGCTCCACTGTAAGACAACGCAAAGCAAGGAAAAACAAGGCACCATTGGCAACATGATAGTGCAATGCAACAATGCAAGGCAAGGCAAATCACTATGAGCACCATGGTAAGGCAAGGCAAAGCATTATGGGCACTATGGTAAGATAAAGCAAGGCAATGTAAGACACCACGGGCACCGTGGTTAGGCAAGGCAAGGCAAGGCACCATGAGCACAATGGAAATGCAAGACAAGGAAAAGGAAGGGACCATTGGCAACACAATAAGGCAACGCAAGGCAAGTCAAAGCACCATCGGCAACATGGTCAGTCAAAACAAGGCAAGGCAAGGCACCATGGGCAGCGTGGTAACTGAAGGCATGACAAGGCTTCATGGGCACCAGGGTAAGGCAAGGCAAGGCAATTTTTCATAGGCACTAAGGGTAGGCAAGGCAAGTCAAGCCTAGGCACTATGGACACCATGGTAAGGCAAGGCAATACAAGGCAAGGGAAAGCACCATGGGCACCATGTTAAGGCAAGACGACGCAAGGCACTGCAAGGCATCAGAGGCTCCATGGTTAGGCAAGATGAGATAAGACAAGGCATCATGGGCACCATGGTAAGGCAAGAGAAGGCAAGTCATCATGGGCACAATAGTTAGGCAAGGCAAGGTAAGACAAGGCAAGGCACCAAGGACACCATGGTAAGGGAAGGGAAGGCACAACAGGCACCAGGGGAACCATTGTAAGTTTAGGCAAGGCAAGACACCACGGACAGAATTTTAAGGCAAGGCAAGGTATTGCAAGGCATTATGGGCAACATGGTACAGCAATTCAAGACAAGGCAAGACAAGGCACCGTGGGCACAATTGTAAGGCAAGAGAGACACCATGTGCACCATGGTAACACAAGGCAAACACAGCAAGGCAATGCACCATGGGCACCATGGTAAGTCAAGGCAAGGCAAGGCAATGCAGGGCACAATGGGCACCATGTTAAGGCAATGCTAGGCAAGGCAAAGCATCATGGGCAAGGTAAGACAAGGCAAGTAAAGGCAAGGCAAGGCATGGCAGCATGGGATAGTGTTTAGGCAAAACAAGACAAGGGAAGACTCAATTGATGCCATGGTAAGGTAAGACAAGGCAAGGCACCATAAGCACCATGGTACAGCAACACAAGTTAAGGCAAGGCAAGGCACCATGGCAGCATGATAAGTCAAAGCAAAGCAAGCCAAAGCAAGGCACCATGGGCACCATTTTAAGGCAACAGAAAGGCACAGTAAGCAAGGAATGGCAAGGTAAGTCAAGGCAAGGCAAGGCACCAATGACACCAGGGTAAGACAAGGCAAGGGAAGGCAAGCACAGCAAAGCAAGTCACAGGAAGGCAAGGAAAGGCATCGTGAATACCATGGTAAGGCAAGGCAAGGTAACAAATCATGAAAACGGTGATAACCCAAGCAAGGGAAGTCAAGGCTGTATGCGCACCTTGGTAAGGTAAGGCCAGGCAAGGCAATGCACAATGAGCACAATTAGATGGTGAAGCAAGGAAAGGTAAAGCAAGGCACTATGGGCACCATGGTAAAACAAAGAAAGTCAAGGCAAGGTACCATGGCATCATGGTATGGCAAGGCAAGACAATGGATAATGGGCACCATGTTAAGGCAAGGCAGGTCAAGGGGAAGCGCCAAGGGCATCATGATAAGGTAAGGCAAGGAAAGGCACCGTGGGCATCATAGAAAAGCAAGACAAGGCAAAGCAAGGGAAGGCACCATGGGCACCATGGTAAGGCAAGGCAAGGCAAGGCATGTCAAAGCACCATGGGTACCTTGGTAAGGCAAGACAATGCAAGGCAAGGCAAAACAAGGCACAATGGTAAGACAAGAAAGGCAAGGCAAGGCATCATAGATAGCACGTTAAGGCAAGGCAAGGCAAGGCAAGGAAAGGCATCATGGGCACAATAGTAAGGCTAGGCAAGGCAAGACACATCCACCATTGACACCAAACTACGGTCAAGCAAGGCAAGGCAAGATACCATGGGCACCATGGCAAGGGAAGGCAAGGCATGGCATGTCAATGTGCCATGGGTACTTTCATAAGGCAAGACAAGACAAGGCAAGTCAAAGCAAGGCAAGGCAAGGGAAGGTATCATGTGTTCCATGGTAAGGCAAAAGAAAGCAAGATAAGAAAAGGCACCATGGGTACCATGATAAGGCAAGGCAAGGCAAGGCAACACAGGCACCATAGTACGGCAAGGGAAGGCAAAGCAAGGAAAGGCAAGGCAAGGCAAGGCAAGGCACCATGGTAAGGCAAGGCAAGGCAAGGTATCGTGGACACCATGGTAAGGAAAGGCAAGGAAAGGCACCATGGGCACCATGATAAGGCAAGGCAAGGCATGGCAAGTCACCATGGACGCCATGGTAAAACCTGACAAGGCAACGAAAGACATGGCAATGAATCATGGACAATATGGTAAGGCAAAGCAAGGCAAGGCACAACGGGAATCATGGTAATGCAAGGTATGGTAAGGCTAGGCATCATGGGCAACATGGTAAGTAAGGCAAGACATTGTAAGGGAACATGGGCACCATGGTGTGGCAAGTCAAGGCAAGGCAAAACAAGCCACAATGTAAATCATGGGAAAGCAAGGCAAGGCAAGTGAAGACACCATGGGCATCATGGTGAAGCTAGGCAAGGCAAGGCAAGACAAGGCAAGGCAAGGCAAGGCAAGACTCCTTGGGTACAATGGTAAGGCAAGGAAAGGCCAGGCAAAGCACAGCATAGCAAGATGAGGCAAGGCAAGGCAAGGCAGTATAAGCACTATGGCAAGGCAAGGCAAGAACAGGCACCATGGGCCCCATGTTAGAGCAAGGCAAGGCTCGCCACCATGGGCACAATGGTAAGGCAAGGCAAGTCAAGGAACTGTGGGCACCATGGTAATGCAAGGTAAGCATGACTAGGCATGGCAAGGCAAGGAAAGGCAACATATGCACCATGGTAAGTTAAAGCTAGTCAAGGCTAGGACCATGGGAAACATGGTAAGGCTAGGCAAGGCCAAGTAAGGCAAATGTAGGCTAGGAACCATGGGTACAATGTTAAGTCAAGGCAGGACAAAGCAAGGCACCATGTGCACAATTGTAAGGAAAGGTATAGCAAGGCAATAAACCATGAACATCATGGTAAGGCAAGGCAAGTAATGGCAAGGCACCATGGGCACTATGGTAAGGCAAGTCAAGGCAAGGCAAGGCAACACGGGCACCACAGTAAGGCAAGGCAAGGCTGGAAAGGCAAGGCAAAGCACCATGGGCACCATGATAATGCTGGGCAAGGCAAAGCACCATGGATAAAAAGATAAGGAAATGCAGGGCAAGACAAGCCACAATGGGCACCATGGTAATGCAAAACAAGGCATATCAAGGCAATATGGGCACCAAGGTAATGCAATGCAAGGAAACAAGACAACATGTGCAATATGGTAAGGCAAGACAAGCAAGTCTACACAAGATACTATTGGCACCATGGTCAAACAAGGCAAAGCAAGGCAAGGCAATGCACCACAGGCAACAAGGGAAGGCAAGGCAAACAATGCAAGGCATGGCACCATGGACATCATTTTAAGGTAAGACAAGGAAAGGCAAGGCACCTTCGGTACAACTGCAAGGCATGGCAAGCAAGGCAAGCCACCATGAGCACAATGGTAAGGCAATGCAAGACACCATAGGCACCATGGTAACGCAAAGTAAAGCAAGACAAGGCATGACTAGGCATGGCAAAGCAAGGCAAGGCAACATATGCACCATGTTAAGGCTAGGCAAGTCTAGGCACTATGGGCAACATGGCAAGGCTAGGCAAGGCCAAGTAAAGCAAAGGAAGGCTAGGCACCATGGGTACAATGTTAAGGCAAGAGAGGGCAAAGCAAGGCACCATGTGCACAATTGTAAGGAAAGGCATAGCAAGGCAATGAACAATGGACACCATGATAAGGCAAGGCAAGTAATAGCAAGGCACCATGGGCATTGTGGTAAGGCAAGGCAAGGCAACGTGGGCACCATGGTAAGGCAAGACAAGGCTAAGCAAGGCAAGCAAAACACCATGGGCACCATGATAATGCTAGGCAAGGCAAGGAACCATGGATAAAAAGGTAAGGCAAGACAAGGCAAGTCAACATAAGACACTATTGGCACCATGTTAAAACAAGGCAAGACAATGCACCATAGGCACCATGGTAAGGCAAGGCAAAACAATGCAAGGCATGGCACCATGGACATCATTTTAAGGTAAGGCAAGGAATGGCATGGTACCCTTGGTACAACTTTAAGGCATGGCAAGCAAGGCAAGCCACC
The DNA here is from genome assembly GCA_004027835.1 of Alouatta palliata. NCBI lineage: Eukaryota > Metazoa > Chordata > Mammalia > Primates > Atelidae > Alouatta > Alouatta palliata. Next base: position 76,573 of record PVKV010003271.1, read on the forward strand.
ATGGGCACAATGTTTAGGCAAGGCAATGCAAGACACCATAGGCACCATGGTAACGCAAGATAAGGCAAGGCAAGGCAAGACAAAGCAAGACAAGGGAAGGCAAGGCAAGGCAACATGGGCACCATGGTAAGGGAAGGCTAGGCAAGGCAAGCCACCATAGGCAACATAATAAGGCTAGGCAAGGCAAGGCAAGGGAAGGGTAGGCACCATGGGTACCGTGTTAAAGCAAGACAGGGCAAAGCAAGCTACCATGGATGCCATGGAAAGGAAAGGCAAGGGAAGGCAAGGCACCATGGGAACTATGGTAAGGTAAAGCGAGGCAAGGCAAGGCACAATGGGTAACATGGTAATTCAAGTAAGGCAAAGAAAGGCAACATGGGCACCATGATGTGGCAAGGCAAGTTTAAGCAAGGCAAGGCAAGGGACCATGGGCAACATGGTAAGATTAGGCAAGGCAAGGCAAGGCACCATGGGCAAAAAGGTAAGACAAGGCAAGGCAAGCCACCACGGGCACCATGGTAAGGCAAAACAAGGCATGGAAGGCAACATGGGCACCATGATAAAGCAAGGCAAGGAAAAGCAAGGCAACATGGGCACCATGGTAAGATAATACCAGGAATGTCAAGACAAGGCACTATGGGTACTGTGGTAAAACAAGGCAAGTCACGGCAAGGCAAGGCACCATGGGCATGACGGTAAGATAAAGCAAGGAAAGGCAAGGCACCCGGGGTACCATTAAGCAAGGCAAGGCAAGTCACCATGGGCACAATGGTAAGGCAAGGAAAGGCTAGTCAAGGCACCACAGGCACCATGGTTAGTCAAGAGAATGCAAGGCAAGGCATCAATGGTACCATAGTGAGGCAAGGCAAGGCAAGGCAACATGTGTAGGCAAGGTAAGACAAGGTAAGGCACTGTGGCACCATGGGAAGGCAAGGTAAGGCAATGTCAGTCACCATTGGTATCATTTTAAGACAAGGCAAGGCACCATGGACACCATGGTAATGCAGGGCAAGGTAAAACATGGATCTATGGGCACCCTGTTATGGCAAGGAAAGGCACCATGGTCACCATGATAAGGCAAGGCAAAGCAAGGTAAGGCAAGGCATGGCACTATGGGCACCATGGTAAGGCAATGCAAGACAAGGTATGATAGGCACCATTGTAAGGCAAGGAAAGACAACACAAATAAACACACTATGGGCACCATGGTAAGGGAATGCAAGGCAAGTAACCGTGGGCAGCATGGTTAGGCAAGGCAAGGCAAGTATATAGAATGCAAGGCACAATGGGCACCATGGTAAAGCAAGGCAAGGCAATACACCATGAACACTTTCATAAGGCAAGGCAAGGTATAGCAAGGCACCATGAGCAGCATGATAAGGAGAGGCAAGGCAAGGCAAAGTAAGGCAATTCACCATGGGCACCATGGTAGGGCAAGGCAAGGCAGCACAAGCACAATTGTAAGGCAAGGCAAGGCAAGGAAAGGAATAGCACCATGGCACCATGGTAAGAAATGGCAAGGCAAAGCACCAGGGGCATTATGGTAAGAGAAAACAATGCAAGGCACCTTGGGCATCATTGTAACACAGGACAAGAACTGTGGGCACCATTTTAAGGCAAGGCAAGGCAAAGCAAATAAAGGTACCCTGGGTACCATGGTAAATTAAAGCAAGGGAAAACAAGGTAAGGAACCATAAAAACCATGGTTAGGCAAGACAGGTCAAGGTGACTCACCATGGTTACCAGGATAAGGCAAGGGAAGTCAAGACATGGCAACATGAGCACAAAGGTGAGGTAAGGCAAGGCAAGAGAAAATGGGCAACATGGTAAGGCAAGGCAAGGCAAGGTAAGGAAAGGAACCATGGGCACCATGGTAAGGCAAGTCAAGGCAAGGTAAAACAAGGCACCATGTATACCATGGGAAGACAAGGCCAGGCAAGGTAAGACACCATGATCACCATGGCAAAGCTAGGCAAGGCAAGACAAGATACCTTGGGTACAATGGTAAGGCAAGTAAAGGCAAGGCAAGACACGACAAAGCAGGGTCATGCAAGGCACCACGGACACTATAGAAAGGCAAGACAAGGCAAGAAATGTCACCATGGACACCACCTTAGAGCAAGGAAAGGTAGGCCACCATGTGCACAATGGTAAGGCAAGGCAGGGCACCATGGGCACCATAGTAACGCAAGGCAAGGCAAAGTAAGGCAAGGCAACATGGGCACAATGGTAAGGGAAGGTTAGAAAAGACAAGGCACCAAAGGCAACATGGTAAGGCTAGGCAAGGCAAGGTACCATGGGCACAATGGTAAGGCAAGGCAAGGCATGTCAAGGCAACATGGGCACCATGGTTAGTCAAGGCAATGCAATGAAAGACAAGGCATCATTGGCACAATGGTAAGGCAATGGAAGGAAAGGCAAGGCAACATGTGCACCAAGGTAAGGCAAGGTAAAACAAGGCAAGGCACCATAGGCACCATGATAAGGCAAGGCAAGGCAATGCAAGGCACCACTGGTATCATGGTAAGACAAGGCAAGACAGCATGGACACCATGGTAAGGTAAGGCAATTCAAGGCATGGTATCATGAGCACTATGTTAGGGTAATGCAAAGCAAGGCACCATGGGCACTATAGTAAGGCAAAGCAAAGCAAGGCAAGACAAGACATGGTATGGCACTATGAGCACCATGGAAAGGCAATGCAAGACCAGACATGATGGGAGCCATGGTAAGGCAAGATAAGGCAAGACAAAAAGACATTATGGGCACCGTGGTAAGGGAAGACAAGGCAAGTCACCATGAGCATCATGGTAAGGCAAGGCAAGACAAGGCAAGAGAATGCAAGGCAACTTGGGCATTGTGGTAAGGCAAGACACAATGAACACCATGGTAAGGCAAGGCAAGGTATAGCAGGGCACCATGAGCACCATTATAAGGAAAGGCAAGGCAAGGTAAGGAAAGGTAAGGAAAGGCAAGGCAAGGTAAGGTAAGGCAAGGCACCATGGGCACTCGGGTAAGGCCTGGTAAAGCAAGGCAAGACACCATGAACACCATGGTAAGACAACGCAAGGTATAGCAAGGCACCATGGACACGAAGATAAGAAAAGACAAGGAAAGGCAAGGTAAGGTAAGGCTCCATGGACACTGTGGTAAGGCAAGGCAAAGCAAGGCAAGGCACCATGAACACCATGGTAAGGCAAGGCAAGGTATGGCAAGGCACCATGGCTATCAAGGTAAAGCAAAATATGGTCAGGCATGTCACCATGGGCAACATGGGAAGGCAAGCAAGTAAAGGCACCATGGTAACAATGGTAAGGCAAGGGCAGGCATGGCAATTTACCATGGGCACCACGGTAAGACAAGGCTAGGCAAGGAGCTATGGGGACCAAGGGAAGGCAAGACAAGTCAAGGCACAATGCACATCAAAGTTAGGTAAGGCAAGGCAAGGGGATATGGGCACCATGATAATGCAAAGCAAGAAAATGGACCTTGGGCATCACGGTATGGCATGACAAGGCAAGGCAAGACACCACAGGCACCTTGGAAGGTCAGAAAAGGCAGCTATGGCACCATGCACACCATGGTAGGGCAAGGCAGCACAGGCACCATGGTATGGCAAGACAAGGAAAGGAAAAAAAAGGAACCATGGACACCATGTTACAGAATGTCAAAACAAGACACCATGGGCATTACAGTTAAGCAAAACAGGGCAAGGCAGCATGGGCACAATGAACACAAAACAAACACTGTTGACAAAATGGTAAGACATAGCCATGTACCATGGGCACCATCGTAAAAGAAGGTTAACCACCATGGACACCATTTTAAAGCAAGGCAAAGCAAGAGAACGAAAGGCACCATGGGCACCTTGTTAAGGCATGGCAAGGCAAGGCACGGCAAGGTACAATGGGAATCATGGTAAGACAAGGCAAGGCACCATGGGGAAATGGTAAGGCAATGCAAGGCAAGGCAAGCAAGATGGACACCATTGTAAGGCAAGGCAAGTCCCTATGGACACCATGGTAAGGCAAGGCAAGGCACAATGAAAACCATAGTAAGACTTGGCAAGGCAATGCAAGGCAAGGCAATGCAAAACAAGGCACCATGGGAACCATGGTAAGGCAAAGCAAGGAAAGGCAAGCCACCAAGGGCACCATTGTGAGACAAGGCCAAGCAAGGCAAAACAAGGCACAATGAGCAACATGGTAAAGCAAGGCAAGGGAAGCAAGGTTATGTGTGCAACATGGTAAAGAAAGACAAGGCAACATGATGCTAGGCACTAGGGGCAATGTGATAAAACAAGGCAAGACAAGGAAAGGCAAGACAATGCACCATGGGCACCATGGTAATGCAAGGCATAACAAAGCAAGGCAAGGCACTATGGGCACAATGATGATGTAAGGCATGGAAGGCAAGGCACCCAGCACACCACTACAAGGCAAGAAAACACAAGGCAAGGCACCATGGGCACCACAGTAAGGTAAGGCAATGCAACGCACCATAGGCACCATGGTAAGGCAAGGCAAGGCAAGGCACTATGGACAGCATGGTGAGGCAAGGCAAGGCACCATGGGCACCATTGTTAAGCATGATAAAACAAAGCAAGGCATCGTGGACACCATGGCAAGGCAAGGGAAGTCAAGGCAAAGCAAGGAACCATGGTCACAATGTTAAGACAAGGCAAGTCAAGGCAAGGACCCATGGGAACCATGGTCAGGCAAGGCAAGTCAAGGCAGCACAGGCACCATGGTCAGGAAAGGCAAGACAATGAAAGACACCTTGGGCCCCATGGTAAACCAAGACAAAGCAAGGCAGGACATTATGGACAACATAATAAGGCAAGACAAGGCAAGGCACCATGGGCACCATGTTAGGTCAATATAAGGAAAGACAAAGAATGGCAAGGTAACATAACATACACATTATGATAAGGAAAGGCAGGGCAAGGTATCATGGGCACCATGGTAAGTTAAGGCAAGGCCAGGCAAGGCATCATGGGCACCAGGATAAGTCACGGCAAAACACTTGGCTACATTGTAAGGCAAGGCAAGGCACGGCACCATGAGCACCATGGTAAGGGAAGGAGAGGCAAGGCAGCCTGGGCATCATGGTAAACAAGGCAAGGTAGTGAAAAGAATCATTGGCACCATGGTAAGGCAAAACAATGCAAGGAAAGTCAAGAAAAGGCAAGGCGAGGAACCATGGGCACCATGGTAAAACAAGTTAAGGCCAGATAAGGAAAAGAAAGGCACCACGGGCACAATGGTAATACAAGGCAAGGCACACTGGCCCCAGGTAAGGCAAGGCAGGGCAAGTCAGCACAGTATGGGCACTATGGTATGGCAAGGAAAGGCAAGTCAAGGTACCATGGGTACCATGGTAAGGTAATACAAGGCTAAGAAAGCATGATGGGGCACAGTGGTAAGGCAAGGCAAGGCAAGGCATGGCAAATCACCATGGGCAGCATAAGCACCATGGTAAGGGAAGGCAAAGCAAGGTAAGGCAGGATAAGTCACCCTGGGAACCATGGTAAGGCAAGGCAAGAAAAGGAACCATGGGCAACTTGGTAAGGCAAGGCATGGCAAGGTTAGGCACCCTGGGAACCATGATAAGGCAAGGCAAGGCAATGCACCCTGGACATTATGGTAAGGGAAAGGCAAGGAAACGCATGACACATGGGCACAATGGTAAAGAAAGAAAAGGCAAGGCAAGCCAAGACACTATGGGCAGCACGGTAAAGCAAGACAAGGCAAGGCAATGCACCATAGTCACCATGGTATGGTGAGACAAAACAAGGCAAGGCAATGTACCATGGGCACCATGGTAAGGCAATGCAAGGCAAGGGAAAACAAGGCACCATGGGCACCATGATAAGGCCAGTTAAGGAAAGGAAATGCAAGTCACCATGGGCACCATGATAAGGCAAGGCAAGGGAAGACAAGACACCATGGACACCATGGTAAGGCAAGACAATCAAGGCAAAATGAGCAGCTTGGCATGGTAAGGCAAGGCTAGGAAAGGCACTCTGGGCACCATGGTTTAGGAAAGGCAAGGCAAGGCACCAAGAGGAACATGGTAAAACAAGGCAAGGAAATGCAAGGTACCATGGGTATCATGGAATGGTAAGGAAAGACAAGGAAAGGCACTATGGGCACCCTTGTAAGGCAAGTCAAGGCAAGTCAAGTCACCATGGGCAGCATGGGCACCATGGTAAGACAAGGAAAGTCAAGGAAAGGCAAGGTGAGGAATCATGGGCATCATGATAACGTAAGGCAAGACACCAAGGGCTAATAATTAAGGCAAGGCAAGGCACCATGAGCACCATGGTAAGGCAAGGGAAGGCAAGGCAGTATGGGCACCATTGTAAGGCAAGGAAAGTCAGTGCACCATGGGCACTATGTTAAAGCAAGGGAAGTCACCATGGAGAAAATGGTAAGGCAAGACAAGGCAAGGGAAGACACCATGGGCGACATTGTAAGGTAAGGCAAGACAAGTCACAATGGGCTCAATGAGAAGGAAAGGCAAGGTATGCAAGGTAAGGCAGTGCAACACACCATGGGCCACATGGTAAGGCAAGGCAAGGAACAGAAAGGCAAGGAAAGGCAAAAGCAAGTAACCATGGGAACCATGGTAAGGCAATGCAAGGCACCATGGGCTAAATGGTAAGCCAAGGCAAGGCAAGGCACCATGGAAAAAACAGTATGACCAGGCAAGGCAAGACATGGAACCATGGGCACCATGATAGATCAAGGCAAGTCAAGGCAAGAAAAGGCACTATGAACATCATGGTAAGGGAAGGCAAGGAAAAGGAAGAAACCATGGGCACCATGGTAAGTTACGTCAAAGCAAGGCAAGGCAAGTCACTATGGGTAGCATATAAGGCAAGGCAAGGCAATGCAAGGCAGCATGATCACCATGATCACCATGGTAAGACAAGGCAAGGCACCATGTGCACAATGGTAAATCAAGGCAAGGAAAGGCATGAAACCATGGGATCCATGGAAGATCAAGACAAGGCAAGGCAAGGCAATATGGGCCCCATGGTAAGTTAAGGGAAAGCAAGACAAAGCAAGACATGGTGCCATGGTCACCACGGTAAGGCAATGCAAGACAAGGCATGATGGGCACCGTGGTAAGGCAAGGCAAGGCAATGCACAAGAACACCATTGCAAGGCAAGGCAAGGCAATGCAAGGCAAGGCAAAGCAAGGCACCATGGGCAACATGGTAAGGCTAGGCAAGGCAAGACAAGGCAAGGAACCATGGGCATCATGGTAAGGCAAGGCAAGGCAAGCGTGGCACCATAGGCAACATTTTAAGACAAAACAAGGAAAGGCAAGAAAACGTGGGCACCATGATAAGGATAGACTAGGCAAGGCAAGGTGAGGGACTATGAGCACCATGGTAAAACTAGGCAAGGGAAGGCATGTCAAAGCATTGCACCATGATCCCCTGGTAAGGCAAGGTAAACAATGCAGAGCAATGCACAATGGGCATGGTGGTAAGGTAAGGCAATGAAAGGCAAGGCACCCAGGTTACCCTTGTAAGGCAAGGAAAGGCACCACAATAAGGCAAGGCAATGCAAGGCAAGTCACCATGGTCACCATGATAAGGAAAAGGAAGGCAAAGCATCATGGGCACCATGGTAAGGCAGAAAAAGGCAAGAAAATGCAAAGATAGGCAAGGAACCATGGGTTCCATGGAAAGGCAAGGCAAGGAAAGGCACAATGGACACTATGGTTAGGCAAGGCAATGCAAGGCAGCACTGGCAAAATGATAAGGCAAGGCAAGGAAGTGGCAAGGCACCATGGACACCATGGTAATGTGTGTCAACTCAATTCAAGGCAAGGTACCATGTCCTCCCTTGCCTTGTTTTGCCTTGCCATACCATGGTGCCTTGCCTTGCAGTGTCTTGCTATACCATCAGTCCTAGGTAAGGAAAGGTAAGGAAAGGCAAGGCACCATGTGCACCATGTTAAGGCAAAGGAAGGCAAGGTAAGGCAAGTCAAGGCATCATGGGCACTCTTTTAAGGCAAGGCAAGGCAGATGCCATCAAGGCATGGGCATCAATGGTATGGCAAGGCAAGGCAAAGCAATTCAAGGTAAGACACCATGGGCACCAAGGTATGTCAAAGCAAGGCACCTTAAGGCAAGGCAATGCACCATGGGCACCATGGTAATGCAAGGCAAGGCAATGCAACTCAAGCATGATGGACATAATGGTAAAGCAAGGCAAGGCAAGAAAAGGCAAGGGAAGGCAAGGAAAGCAACATGGGTACCATTGAAAGGCAAGGCAAGGCAAGACAAGACAAGGCACCATGGTCAACATGGTAAGGCAAGGCAAGGCAAGGCACCGTGGCCACCATGGTAAGGTAAAGCAAGGCAAGGCACCATGGACCACATGGTCAGGCAAAGCAGAGCACCATGGGCACAATAGAAAGGCAAGCAAGGCAACACATGGCAAAATCGGTACCCTGGTAAGGCTAGGCAAAGCAAGGTAAGGCAAGGCGCCATGGTTACAATGGTAAGGTAAGGCAAGACAAGGCACCATGGGCACTATGGTACAGCAAGGCAAGGAAAGGCAAGACATGGCGTCATGGGCACAATGGGAAGGCAAGGAATGCAAGAGTAGGCACCATAGGACTGATGGTACAGCAAGACACTGCAAGGCAAGGCACCATGGTATGGCAAGGCAAAACAAGGCAAGGGAGGGAACCATGGGCACCAAGGTAAGGCAAGGCAAGGCAAGGCACCCTAGGCATCATGGTTAGGCAGGAAAAGGCAAGGAAAGACAAGGCAATATGGGCATGATGTTAAGGCAAGGCAAGGCAAAGGAAGACAAGGCACCATTGGCACCATGGTAAGACAAGGCAAGGTAAGGCAAGACACCATGGTAATTCAAGGCAAAGCAAGGCACCCTGGTCACCATGGTAAGGCCTTGCAAGGCAAGGCAAGGAAAGCAATGCACCATGGGCACAATGATAAGGCTAGGCAAGGCAGGGCATGACAACATGGGCACTATGGAAGGCAAGACACAGCAAGGCAAGGCAAGGCACCATAGGCATCATGTTAAAACTAGGCAAGGCAAGACAAGGCAAGGCAATGACACATGGTTACCATTCTAATGCAAGGCAAAACAAGTTAAGGCAAGGGACTATGAGAACAATGGAAAGGCAAGCAACGCAAGTCCCCATGGGCACAATAGTAAGACAAGACAAGGCAAGGTGCCATGTGCACCATGGTAAGGTAAGACACCATGGGCATGATGGTAAAGCAAGGCAAGGAATGGGAATGCAAGGCACAAAGGGACCATAGTAAGGCATGGCAAGGCAAGGTAAGGCAAGCAAGGCACCATAGCATCATGGTAATGTCAGCAAGACAAAGAAAGACAAGACAAGGTAAGACAAGGCAAGGTAAGACAAGACAAGGCAACATGGGTAACCTGGTAAGGCAATGCAAGCAAGACAAGGCACCATGAGAACCATGATAAAGCAAGGCAAGGCAAGTCACCATGGTCACCATTAACACCATGGTAAGGCAAGGCAAAACAAGGGAAACCAAGATACCATGGGCACCCTGGCAATGCAAGGAAAGGCAAAGCAAGGCACTATGAACACCATGGTAAAACAAGGTAAGGCATCACAAGTCTCCGTGGGCACCATGATAAGGCAAGGCAAAGAAAGGAAAGGAAAACCACCATGCAAACCATGGTAAGCCAAGGCAAGACAAGATAACTCAGCACCAAGGGCACCATGGTAAGGCAAGACAAGGCAAGGCACCATTGAGAACATGGGAAGGCAAGACAACAGAAGGCATGACACTATAAGCAACATGGTAAGGCAAGGCAGCACAAGGCAAGGTGCCATGGGCACCATGACAAGGCAGGACAAGGCAAGCCATCATGGGCACCATGGTTAGGAGTGGAAAGTCAAGGCAAGGCAACATGGGCACCATGGTAAATCATGGCAAGTCAAGGCAAGGCACCATGCGCACCATTGTAAGACAAGGTAAGGCATGGCATCATTGGCACAATGGTAAGGGAAGGGAAGGAAAGGCAAGACACCATGGGCAACCCTGTAAGTTAAGACAAGGCAAGGTCAGGCAAAGCATCATGGTCACCATGGGCACCATGGTAGGGCAAGACATGACAATGCAAGGCATCATGATCACCATGGTAAGACAAGACAAGGCACCATGGACACAATGGTAAGGCAAGGCAAGGCAAAGCATGGAACCATGGGCACCATTGTAGATCAGTGCAAGGTAAGGCAATGCAATATGGGCACCATGGTAAGGCAAGGCAAGCAAGGCATGGCAAGGCAACTCATGGCACTATGGGCACCATGGTAGGGCAATGCAAGACAAAGCATGATGGGAACCATGGTAAGGCAAGGCAAGGCAATGCAAAAGAAGACAGTGTGGGCACCATGGTAAGGGAAGGCAAGGAAAGTCACAATGGGCACCGTGATAAGGCAAGGCATGGCAAGCTAATGCAAAGCAAGACACCATGCCTACTCTGTTAAGCAAGGGAAGACAGTGCAAAACACCATGGTCACCATGGTAAGGCAATGGAAGGCAAAGAAAGTCAAGGCAGGGCAAGGCGAGTCACCAAATAACTCCATGGTAAACAAAGGCAAGGAAACTTAAGGCACACAGGGCACCATGGTAAGGAAAGGAAAGGCAAGAAAAAGTACCATGGGCATCGTGGTATGGTAAGGTGGGTCAAAGCACCATGGGCAGTGAGGTAAGGCAAGGCATGGCACCATGTGCATCATTTTAGGGCACAGCAAGGCAAGGTAGCATGGCCACCACTGACACCATGGTTGGGCAAGACAAGGCAAATAAAGGAAAAGAAAGTCACCATGGACACCATGGTAATTAAAGGAAAGGAGAGGCACAATGGGAACGATGGTAAGATAAGGCAGGGCAAGGCAAGGGATCATGGGCCAATTGTATGGCAAAACAAGGTAAGGCACCATGAGCATCATGGTAAGGCAAGGAAAGGCAAGGCAAAGCAAGGCAAGGCAAGGCATGGCACCGTGGGAACCATGATAAGGCAAAGAAAGGCAAGGCATCATGGGAACCATTGTAAGGTAAGGCAAGGCATGGCAAGTCAAGGCACCGAGGGCAACATGGTAATACAAGTCAACGCAAGGGAAGGCGCCATGCACTGTGGTACAGCAAGACAAGGCAACACTAGGCACCATGGGCACCATGGTAAGGCAAGGAAAATCATGGCAAGGAACCATGGGCACCATAGTAAGGCAAGGCAAGGCACCATGGGCACCATGGGATGGCAAGGCTAGGCAAGACAAGGCACCATGTGCATCATGTTAAGGCAAGGCAAGGCAAGGCAACACAACACACCATGGACACCAAGGTAAGGCAAGGCAAAGCATCATAAGCACCATGGTAAGACAAGGCAATGCAAGGCAAGTCTAGTCAAGGCACCAGGGGACTATGGTAAGGCAACGTAAGGCATGGCAGGGCACCATATGCCCCATGGTAAGGCACAGCAAGACATCATGCATACCAAGGTAAGACAAGGAAAGGCATAATTTGCACCATGGTAAGGCAAGGCAATACAAGACACCATGGTCACCATTGTAAGGAATGGGTAGGCAAGGCAAGCAAGGCAAGATGGCCACAATGGTAAGGAACCATGGGAACCATGTCAGGAAAAGGCAAGGCAAAGCACCATCGGTACAATGGTGAGTCAAGGAAAGGTAAGGTACCAACGGCACCATGATAAGGCCAAGCAAAACAAGGCATCGCACCATGTGAACCACGGTAAACCAGGCAAGGCAAGACAAGGAAAGGCATAAACATGGTAAGGCAAGAAAATGTAGCATAAGCCCTATGGTAAAGCAAGGAAAGGAAAGGCAAGCAAAGACACCAGGGTCACCATTGGAAAGCCAGGCAAGACTTCATGGGTATCATGGCATGGCAAGGCAAGGCAAGACATAGCACGACATCATGGTCACCATCGTAAGGCATGCCAAGTCTCCATGGGCACCAGAAAAAGGCAAGGCAAGGCACCATGCTTCCCATGGTAAGGCAAGGCAAGGCAAGGCAAGAGATTGCAAGGAACCATGGACACCATGGTAAGACAAGGCAAAGCAAGGCACCAGGAGACCATGTTAAGGAAAGGAAAGGCATGGCAAGGCACCATGGGCACCATGGTAAGGCACGGCAAGGCACCATGGGCATATGTTAAGGCAAGGCAATTCAGGACACCATGGGAACTATGGTAAGGCAAAGCAAGGCCCACTGAGTACCATGGTAAGGCAAGAGAAGGTAAGGCAAAAAAAGACACCAAGGACACCATGGCAAGGCAAAGCAAGGCTAGGCAATACAAGGAATGGAAAGTGAAGACACCATGGGCAACATCATAAGGGAAAACAAGGCAAGGAAAGATAAGGAAAGGCAAGGCACCATGTGCACCATGTTAAGGCAAAGAAAGGCAAGGTAAGGCAAGTCAAGGCATCATGGGCACTATTTTAAGGCAAGGCAAGGCAGAAAAAGACACCATGGGCACCATGGCAAAGCAAGGCAAGGCTAGCCAAGGGAAGGCAAGGAATGTCAAGGCGCCATGTTCACCACGGTAGGCAAGGCAAGGCAAGGCAAGGCAAGGCAAGGCAAGTCACCATGGGCACTATGTTAAGGCAAAGGAAGGCAAAATAAATCAAAGCAAGGCACCATGGGCACCATGGTAAAGCAAGGCAATGCAAGGCACAGAGAGAACCATGGTAAGGCAAGACAAGGAATGGGCACCATGGTAGGGCAAGGCAAGGCAAGGCACCATGGGTACCAATGTAAGGTAAGGAAAGGAAATGAAAGGCACCAAAGGCATCATGGTCATGCAAGGCACTGCAAGGCAAGGTACAATGGACACCATGGTAAGGCAAGGCAAGGCAAGGCAAGGCAAGGCAAGTAACCATTGACACAATGGTAATTCAAGCCAACATAAGGCGTAGGAAGACAACATGGGCATCATGGTAAGGCAAGGCAAGACACCATGAGCACCATGGTAGTGCAAGGCAAGGCAAAAATGGCATCATGGGCACCATGGTAAGGCAAGACAAGACAAGGCATGGCAAGGCACAATGGGCACCATTATAAGGCACAACAAGGTACCTCGGGCAGCATAGTAATGTAAGGCAGGGCAAGGCACCATAGGTACCATAGTAAGGCAAGGCAAGGCAAACCAAGTTAATACAAGGCAAGTCAAGGCACCAGGGGACCATGGTAAGGTAAGGTAATTCATGGCAAGTCACCATGGACACCATGATAAGGCATGGCAATGCATTATGGGCACCATTTTAAGGTAAGGCAAGGCAAGGCACAATGGGCAACATGGTAAGGCAAAGCAAGTCACCATGAAACCATGGTACTACAAGGCAAGGCAGGGAAAGGCACCATGGGCAATATGATAAGGCAAGGCAAAGCATGGCAAGGAAAATGGGAACCATGTTAAAAGATGCCAAGGTACCACAGGCATCATGGTAATGTAAGGTAAGGCAAAGCTAGGTACCCCGGGTACCATGGTAAGGCAAGGCAAGGAAAAGCAAGGCAAGGCAAGGGAATTCAACATACTAGGGGATATGGTATGGCAAAGCAAGGTATGGCAAGGCACAATGGGCATCATTGTAAGGCATGGCAAGGCACTATGGGCACCATTTTAAGGGAAAGCAAGGCAAGGCATGATGGGCAACATGGTAAGGAAAGGCAAGGCAAGGCAATGCACCATAAGCACCATGGTAAGGCAAGGCAAGGTAAGGAATGACACCTTGGAACCATGGTTAGGTAAGGCAAGGCAAGGCACCATGGGCACCATGGTAAGGCAAGGCAAATCACAGTAAGCACCATCATAATGCAAGGCAAGGCAAGGCAAGGCAAGGCCACATGGGCAACCTGGTAAGGCAAGGCAAGGCAATGCCAGGCACCATGATAAGACAAGGCTAGGCACCATGAGCTCCATGGTAGTGCATGGCATGGCAAGGAAAGGCACCATGGGCACAATGACATGGCAAGGTAAGGCACGGCAAGGCACAATGGGCACCATGATGAGGCATTGCAAGGTGCTTTTTTCACCATGATAATGTAAGACAAGGCAGGGCAATGCACCATGTGTACCATGGTAAGGCAAGGCAAAGCTAGGTAAAATTGCACCATGGGAAATATGGTAAGACAAGGCTACACAAGGCAAAGTACCATGGGCGCCATGGTAAGGCAAGGCAAGGCAAAGCAAGAAAAGATAAGGCCCAATAAGCACCATGGTAATGCAAGGGAAGGTAAGGCAAGGCACCATGTGCAGCATGGTAACGCAAGGCATGGCAAGGCAAGGCACCATGGGCACCGTGGTAAGGCAAGCAAGGAAAGGAGAGGCAAGTTACATGGGCATCATTGTAAGGAAAGGCAAGTGAAGGCACCATTGGCACCATAGTAATTCAGTACAAGGCACAGCAAGGCAAGGCACCATGGGCACCAATGTAAGGAAAGGAAAAACAAGGCAAGGCACCATGGGCACTGTCGTAATGCAAGGCAAGGCTAGGAAAGAAAAGGCAAAATTACCACCATGGTAAGGCAAAACAAGGAAAGGAGAGGCAAGTCACATGGGCATCATTGTAAGGAAAGGCAAGTCAAAGCACCATTGGCACCATAGTAATGCAGTACAAGGCACAGCAAGGCAAGGCACCATGGGCACCAAGGTAAGGAAAGGAAAAACAAGGCAAGGCACCATGGGCACCGTTGTAATGCAAGGCAAGGCTAGGCAAGAAAAGGCAAAATTAGCACCATGGTAAGGCAAAGCAAGGCAAAACAATGGCAGGCACCATGAGCATTATGGTAAGGCAAGCCAAGGCACCAATGAGCACCACGGTAGATCAAGACAAGTGAGGTAAAGACACCATGGGCACCAATGTATGACAAGGCAAGGCAAGGCATGGCAAGGCAACATGGTAAGGCAGGGAAAGGTACCATCGTCACAATGGTAAGGCAAGGCAAGGCAAGGCAAGGTAACACTTGGCACCCTGGGAACCATCGTAAGGCAAGGCAAGGCAAGGCAACAGGGGACCATGGTAAGGCAAGTCAAGGCACAGCAAGGCACCCTGGGCATGATGGTAAGTCACAACAGGGCACCATGGGCATCATGGTCATGCAAGGCAAGGAAAGGCACTATGGGTGCCATTTTAAGGCAAGGCAAGGCCCCATGGACCCCATGATAAGGCAAGGAAAGTTAAGGAATGCAAGGCCAGGCACGAGGGGTACCATGGTAAAGTAAGGCAAAGCAAGGCAAGGCAGGGCAAATCACCATAGGCACCATGGTAACACAAGGCAATTTACCATGGGCACCATGGAAAGGCAAGGCAAGTCACCATGGACAGGATCATAAGTCAAGGCAAGTTTAGCCAAGACAAGGCAAGGAAAGGCAGAGCACCATAAATATTACAGTGAGGCAAGTATAGGCAAGGCAATGGAAGGTACGATGGGAAACAAGGTAAGGCAAAGCAAAACAGTGCAAGACACCATGGGCAACATGGTAAGGAAAGGCAATGCAAGGCACAATGGGCAAAATGGTAAGGCAAGGCAAGGAAAGACACCATGGACACCATGGTAAGGCAAGGAAAGGGAAGGCAAGGCACAATGGTAACCATGGTAAGCCAAGTCAAGGCAAGGCAAGGCACCAGGGAATCATGGTAGAGGAGTGTAAGGCAAGGCAAGGCAAGTCAACAGAGTCACGATGGCAAGGCAAGGCAATTCAAGGCACCAGGAGCACCATGCCTTTCAATGCGTTACCCTGGTGCCCATGGTTCCTTGCCTTGCTTTGCCTTATCATGGTGTCCATGGTTCCTTTCCTTGCCTTGCCTTACCATAGTGCACGTGGTGCCTTGACTTGCCTTGCCTTGTGTTACCATGGTGTATAAGGTGCCTTGCTTTGCCTTGCCTTGCATTGTCTTACAATGGTGTCCATGGTGCCTTTTCTTGCCTTACTTTGTCTTACCAGGGTACCCATGTTGCCTTGCCTTCCCTTCCCTTCCCTTCCCTTGCCTTGCCTTGCCTTGCCATGGTTCCCATGGTGCCTTGCCTAACCTTGCCTTACTATGGTGCATATGGTACTGTCTTGCGTTCCATTACCATGGTGCATATGGTGCCCTGACTTGTGTTGCCTTGATTTATCATGGTTCCCATGGTGCCTTCCTTTGCTTTGTCATTCCATACCATGGTGCATTTTGTTGCCTTGCCTAGCCTAACCATGGTGCCCATGGTCCCTTGCCATGAATTACCATGGAGACCATGATGCCTTGCTTTGCTCTGCCTTGTTTTACCATGCTGACTATGGTGCCTTACCTTGCCTTTCAGTGCCTTAACATGGTACCCAGGGTGCTTTGCCTTGCCTTTGCAATGTCTGTCTTGCCTTGCTTTTCCTTACCATGGTGCCAATGGTTCTTTCTTGCCTTGTATTGCCATGGTGTCCATTGTGCCTTTCCTTGCCATGTCCTGTCTTACTGTGCCTTGCCTTGCCTTGACTTACCATGGTGCCCATGGTGCCTTTGCCTTACCATGGTGCCTATGGAGCATTGCCTCACCTTGTCTCACCACGGTGCCCATGATGCCTGGCCTTCCCTTGCATTACCAAGGTGCCCATGGTGCCTTGCATTGCCTTGCTTTTCTTAGCATTGCCTTACCATTGTGATTATGTTTCCTGTACATGCATGCCTTGCCTTGCCTTACCAGGATGCTCATGGTGCCTTGCCTTGCCTTGCTTTTGTGCCCATCGTGCCTTGCCTTGGCTTGCCTAGCCTTACCATGATGCTTATGCTACTTTTCCTTGACTTCCCTTGCCTTACCATGGTGCCTTGCCTTGTTTTGAATTGCCTTGTCTTGTCTTACCATGATGCCCATGATGACTTGCCCTGCATTTCCTTGCCTGTCTTTATCATGGTGCCCATGGTATGGTTTTGCCTTGCCTTTGCATGCCATCCCTAATGATAGTGCCCATGGTGCCTTGCTAAACCTTGCCTTGCCTTATCATTTTGCCTAGGGTGACTTGCCTTGCTTTGCCTTACCGTGGTGTCCATGGTGCCTTGTTTTTCCTTGCCTTGACATGCCTTGCATTACCATGGTGTCCATGGTGTCTTGCCTTACTATGTTGCCTATTGTGTCTTTCCTTGCCTTCATATGCCATGACACCCATGGTGTTTTGCCTTGCCTTACCTTGCATTGCCTTACAATGTTGCCCATGTTGCCATGACTTACCTTGACTTGCCTTGCCTTACAATGATGCCAATGTTACCCTGCCTTGCCTTGCTTTACCTTGGTGACCATGGTGCCTTGTTTTGCCTTGCCTTGACGTGTCTTGCATTACCATGGTGCCCGTGGTGCCTTGCCTTGCCTTGCTTTGTTTTACCATAGTGTCCACTGTGCCTTGCTTTGCCTTGCCTTACCTTGGCACCCATGGTGTCTTGCATTGCCTTGCCTTTCCTTACCATGGTGCCCATTGTGCCTTACCTTCTCTTGCCATACCATGGTGCCCATTATGACTTGCTTGCCTTGCCTTTGTTTACCATGCTTTACCATGGTGCCAATGGTGCCTAGCCTTGACTTTATTTGCTTTACCTTACCATGGTGCCCATGGTGCCATGTCTTGCCTTACCATGGTATCCATGGTGCCGTGTCTTGCCTTGCATTGCCTTATCATGGTTCCCATTGTGCCTTGCCTTCCCTTTCCTTGTTTTACCATGGTGTCCACTGTGGTTACTTTGCCTTGCCTTACTATGGTGTCCATGGTACTTTAACTTCTCTTGCCTTGCGTTGCCTTACTGTGGTGCCCATGGTGCCTGGCCTTGCCTTGGTGCCCATGGTGCCTTCCTTGCCTTGCTTTGCCATGTCCTACCATGGTCCCCAGGGTGACTTGCCTTGCATTGCTTTACATGGGGCCCAAGGTTTCTTGCCTTGTCTTGGCTTATTATGGTGCCCACATTTCCTTGTTGTGCCTTGCATTGCCTTACCATGGTGCTCATGGTGTCTTGTCTTGTTTTACTATGGTGCCCATCATGCCTTTCTGTTACTTGCCTTGCCTTGACATTCACGGCCTTATCATGGTACTCATGTTTCCTTGCATTTCCTTGCCTTACCATGATGACCATGGTGCCTTGCCTTGCCTTGGTATTCCTTGCTTTACCATGGTACCCATGGTGCATTGCTTTACCTTGCCTTACCTTTTCTTTTTTTTACCATGTTGCTCATAGTGCCTTTCCGTGCATTGCCTTCTCTTGCCTTATCATGTTGCCTAAGGTGCCTAGCCTTTCCTTGTCTTCCCTTACCATGGTGGCCATGGTTCCTTGCCTTGCCTTTCATTGGTTTCATTTCCTTACCATGATGCCCCGAGTGCCTTCCCTTTTATTGCATTTCTTTACCATGGTACCCGTAGTGATATGTCTTACTTAGCCTTGTTGTACCATGGTGCCCATGGTGCCTTGCCTTTCCTTGCCTTACCATGATGCCAATGGTGCCTTGCCTTGACTAGCCTTGCCTTACCATGTTGTCCACAATGTCTTTTTATTCCCTTGCCTTGCCATATTATGGTGCCATTGTGCCTTGTCTTGCTTTGCATTTCCTACCATGGTGCCCATAGTGCCATGCCTTGCATTGTCTTACCTTGTTTTGTCTTCAGTTACCATAGTGCCATGATACCTTGCCTTGTCTTATCATGCCTTGCCTTACCATGATGCTTATGGTGCCTTACCTTGCCTTGACTTTCCTTACCATGGTGCCCATTGTGCCTTGCCTTGGTTTGTCTAGACTTGTGTTACTATGGTGTCCATGATGCATTGCCTTACCATGACCCCTGTTGCCATTACTTGCCTTGCCATACATTGCCTTGACTTACCAATGTGCTTATGGTAACTTGCCTTGCCTTACCATGGTGCCCATGGTGTCTTGCTTTGCCTTCCCTTGCCTTACCATGGTGCCCTGGGTTGCCTTGCTGTACCGTGTTGCCCATGGTGACTTCCCTTGCCTTGCCTTGCTTTACCAGAGTGTGAATGGTGCCTTGCTTTGCCGTGCCGTGCCTTGCCTTGCCCTTCCATGGTTCCCGTGGTGCCTTGCCTTGCCTTACAATGTTGCACATGGTGTGATGCCATTACTTACCTTTGTAACAATGGTGCCTTGGTGTGCCTGACCTTGCCTTACCGTGGTTTCCTGGTGCCTTGGCTTGCCTTGACTTACCATGCTGCCTATGGTACCTTGCGTTAACTTGCCCTAGCCGTGTTTTACAATGATTCCCATGGTTCTATGCCTTGCATTGCTTTACCCTGGTGCCAATGGTGTCTTTCTGTGCTTTATAATAGTGCCCATGGTGCTCTGCCATTCTTAGCCTGGCCTTGTCTTACCATGGTGCCCATGGTGTCTTCTGTTGCCTTGCATTTCACTACCTTGGTGCCTATTTGCTTTGCATTGCCTTATGATGGTGTTCATTGTGCCGTTGTTTGCCCTTCCTTGCCTTGCCATACAATGGTGCCCGTGGAACATTGCCTTAACTTACCATGGTTCTCGTGGTACCTTGCCTTGCCTCGCCATACCATGGTCATGGTGACTTGCCTTGCTTTACTTTGCCTTAGAGTGGTCCACATCGTACCTTGCCTTGCCCTACCATGCCTCACCATGCTGCTTTGCCTTCTCTTGCCTTCCCTTTGCTTGGTTTACCTTGCCTTACCATGGTGCCCATGGTGGATTGCCTTGTCTTGCCTTTCCATGCTTTGTTTACCGTGGTGCCTTGGCTAGCCTTGCCTTGCCTTACCATGGTGCCCATGACGCCATGCTTATCCTGCATTGCCTTGCTTTGCCTTACCATGGTGCCCATGGGGCCTTGTCTTTCCTTGCCTTAAAATGGTGCCCACTGTGCCTTGCCTTGCTTTACCGTGGTGCCCATGATTCCTTGCCTTGCCTTACCACACCATAATGCCCATGATGTCTTCCCTTGCCTTACTATGGTGACCATGGTGCCTTGCCTGGCCTTACCATAGTTCTCATGGTGTCTTCCCTTGCCTTACCATGGAGCCCATGGTGCCTTGCCTTGCCTTACCATGGTGCCCATAATGCCTTGTGTTGCCTTATCTTGCATTTCCTTATATGATGCCCATTGTGCCTTGCCTTGCATTAACCTGAGGAACATGGTGACTTGCTTTGCATTACCATGGTGCCCATGGTGCCATTCCTTGCCTTGCCTTACCATGATGCCCTGCCTTGCCTTACATTACCATGGTGAACATGGTGCCTTCCCCAGACTTCACTTACCCTGGTGCCCGTGATTTCTTGCCTTATCTTACCTAAAAACATACCCATGGTGACTTGCCTTGCCTGGCATTCCCATGCTTTACAATGGTGCCCATGGTGCTTTGCCTTTACTTGACTTGCGTTACCATGGTGCTCATAGTGCCTAGGTTTGCCTTGCCTTGCATTACCATGATGCACATGGTGCCTTGCCTTACCATTGTGCCCATGGTGCCTTGTCTTTCCTTGCCTTGAATTGCCTTACCATGGTGCCCATGGTGCCTTATCTTGCCTTAACTTGCTGTGCTTTGTCTTACCATGGTGCCCTTGGTGCTTTGTCTTGGCTTGCCTTACCTTTACCTGCCTTGTCTTATGATGGTGTTCATGGTGCATTCCACGGATTTGCCTTGCTTACCATGTGCCTGTGGTGTCTTGCCTTGCCTTACCATGGTGCCCATGGTGCCTTGCATTGCTGTGCCTTGCCTTACCATTGTGCCCATAGTGCCTTACATTCCTTACCTTGGTGCCCATGGTGCTTTGCCTTACCTTGCCTTGTATTACCATGTTGTCCTTGGTGCCTTACCTTGCATTTCCTTACCACTGTCCATGGTACCTTGCCTTTCCTTGCCTTGCCTTTCCATGATGCCCTTGGTGCCTAGACTTGCTTTGCTTTACCATGGTGTCCTTGGTGCTTTGCCTTGCCTTTCCTTGCATTACCATATTGTCCATAGTGTCATGTCTTACCTTGTCTTGCCTTACTATGTTGCCAATGGTGCTTTGCCTTCCTTGGCCTTGCCTTGCCTTTACATGGTGCCCATGATATCTTTCCTTTCCTTTCCTTTCCTTTCCTTTCCTTTCCTTTCCTTTCCTTTCCTTTCCTTTCCTTTCCTTTCCTTTCCTTTCCTTTCCTTTCCTTTCCTTTCCTTTCCTTTCCTTTCCTTTCCTTTCTTTGCCTTACCATGGTGCCCATTGTGCTTCACCTTTCCTTGCCTTACTTTGGTTCTGAAAGTGCCTTGCCTTGCCTTGTTTTGCCTTGCCATATCATGGTGCCCATAGTGCATTGCCTTGCCTTTCCTTGACTTGTCTTATTTTACCATGGTGGCCATAGGGCCTTGCCTTGCTTTGCCTTGTCTTTTCTTGCCATGTTACCCACGATGTCTAACCTTTCCTTGCCTCGCCTAACCACGGTGCCCATTGTTCTGTGCCTTGCCTTGCCTTGCATTACCATGGTGCCCATGGTGCCTTGTCTTGCTTTGACTTACCTTACCATGGTGCCCATGGTGCTTTGCTTGCCTTGCTTTACCTTATCATGGTGCCCATGGTGCCTTGCCTTGCCTTACCATGGTGTCCATGGTGCCATGTCTTACCTTGCCTTTCCTTACCATGGTGCCCATGATGCCTTGCCTTGCCTTGTTTGCCTTTTCTTACCATTGTGCCTGTGCTGCTCATGGTTCTTTGCCTTGCCTTTCCTTTCCTTGCCTTCCCTTGCCTTACCATGGTGTCCATCATGCCTTACACTATCTTGCCTTGCTTACTAGGGTGCCCATGAGGCCTTGCCTTGCCTTGCCCATTGTGAATTGCTTTGCCTTGCCTTATCATGGTTCCCATGGTGTCTTGCCTTGCCTTGCCTTCGCTTGCCTTACTATGATGCCCCGGGTGCCTTCCCTTTCCTTACCTTGAATTACCATGGTGCCCATGGAGTGTTGCCTTGCCTTGCGGTGGCTTAACATGTTTTCCACAGTGCCTTGCCTTGCCTTACCATTGTGCTCATGGTGCCTTGCCTTGCCATGTTTTACAGTGGTGAACAAGTTGCCTTATCTTGCATTGCCTTACTTTACCATAGCGCCCATGGAGCCTTGCCATGCCTTGCCTTACCATGGGGCCCATGGTACCATACTTGAATTGCCTTGCCTTGTTTACTATGGTGCCCTCAGTACCTTGCCTTGCCTTCCCTTGCTATACCATGATGCCCAGGGTGCCTTGCCTTTCCTTGTCTTGACTAACCCTGGTGCTCATGGTTCCTTGCCTTACAGTGCCGTCAATTACCGTCTTTTCCGTAGTGCTTTACCTTGCTTTATCATTGTGCTTCTGGTTCCTTGCATCGCCATGTTTTACCATGGTGCCCATGTCGCCTTACTTTGCCTTGCCTTACCAGGGTGCCCATGGTTACTTGTCTTGCCTTGCCATGGCTTATCATCTTTTCCATAGTGCCTTGCTTTGCCTTCCCTTATCATTGTTCTCATAGTGCCTTGCATTGCCATGTTTTACCATGGTGCCCTTGTCACCTTACCTTACCTTCACTTAACTTACCATAGTGCCCATGGTGTCTTTCCATGACTTGCCTTACCATGGGGCCCATGGTGCCTTGCCTTGCCTTACACTGTTGCCCATGGTGCCTTGCCTTTCCTTGCCTTACCATGGTGCCAATGCTGCCTTTCATTTCCTTACCTTACCATGATGCCCATGTTGCCTTGCCTTTTGTTCCTTGGCCTTGCCTTTTCCTACCATGATGCCTATGGTGTATTGCCTTGACTTGCCTTGCCTTACCATGGTGCATATGGTTCACTGCGTTTCCTTGCCTTATCTTTGTGCCCCTCATGCCTTACTTGGCCTTACCATTGTGCCCATTGTGCCTTGCTTTATCTTTGCTTTCCTTACTATCGTTTCCACTTTGCCTTGCCTTGTCATTCCTTGCCTTGCCTTTCCGTGTTTCCCATGCTGACTTGCCTTGCCTTGCAATAGTGCCCATGGGGCTTTCCCTTGCCTTTCCTTGTCTTGCCTTATTATGATGCCTTGGTGCCTTGCCTTGCCTTGTCATGCCTTACCATGGTTTCCATGGTACCTTGACTCGCCTTGTCATGGTGCCCACAGTGCCTTGCCTTACTGTGCCTTGCATTAACATAATACCCTTGGTACCTTGCCTTGCCTTGCATTACCATGGTACCCATCGTGTATTGACTTGCCTTGTCTTGCCTTACAATGGTGCCCATAATGCCTTGCCTTCTTTTATGATGATATCCCTGGTGCCTTGCCTTTATTTGCCTTCCCAAGCTGCCTGTGGTGCCTTGCTTTCCCTTACCATGGTGTCAGGAGTAACTAAGCTTGCCTTGTCTTGCCTTTCTAAGGTGACAATGGTTTTTTTTCCCCATGCTTTCCCTTGCCTTATCATGGTGCCCATTGTGACTTGTCTTGCCTTGTCTTGCCATGATGTCCATGGTACCTTGACTTTAATTGCTTTGTCTGGCCTAGCCTTGCTTTGCCTTGCTATGGTGTCCATGGTGCCTTGCCTTACCATAGTGCCCATGGTGCTTTGCCTTGCCTTACCATGGTGCCAATGGTGCCTTGCCTTATCTTGCCTTAGCATGGTGCTCATGATGCCTTGCCTTGCCTTACCATTCTGACCATGGTGACTTTACTTGTCTTGCCTTATCATGGGGTCCATGGTGCCTTGCCTTGCCTTCCAATGGTGCTCAAGTTATCTTGCTTGATTTTCCTTGCTTTACCATGATACCCATGACTCCTTGACTTGCCTTACCTTTTATTGTCTTGCCTTGTCATGGTACTCACATTGCCTTATCCTTGCCTTTTCTTGCCTTTCCTTGGCTTGCCTTACCATTGTGCCCATGGTGATTTGCACTGCCTTACCTTGCTTACCATGCATCCAATTGTTCCGTGTTTTGCATTGCCTATTCTTACCATGGTTCCCATTTTGCCTGCCTTGCCTTACCATGGTTCACATGTTGCCTTGCCTTGCCTTGCCTTAATATAGTGCCCATGGGGATTTCCCTTGCCTTACCTTGCCTTTCCTTATTATGATGCCTATGGTGCCATGCATTGCCTTGCCTTGCCATGCCTTACCATGGTGCCTATGGTGCCTTGCCTTACCATGGTGCCCATAGTGCTTTGCCTTGCCATTCCTTGCATTACCATCATGCCCTTGGTGCCTTTCCTTGCCTTACCATGGTGCTCATGGTGCATTGGTTTGCCTTGTCTTGGCTTACCATAGTGCCCATAATGCCTTGCATTGCCTTACAATGGTGTCCTTGATGACTTGCCTTCACTTACCTTTCCATGCTGCCCATGGTTCCTTGCCTTGCCTTACCATGGTGCCCATGGTAACTAGACATGCCTTGCCTTGCCTTCCCATACCATGGTGCTTATGGTGTCTTTCTTTTATTGCTTTGCATTCCCTTTCCTTACCATGGTGCCAATCTTGCTTTGCCTTCCTTTGTCTTCCTCTGATTCTCCTGGTGCCTTGATTTTAATTGCTATGTCTGGCCTAGCCTTGCCTTGCCTTGCCATGGCGTCCATGGTGACTTGCCTTGTCTTGCATTGCCTTGCCTTACCATGGTGCCCTTGGTTCCTTTTCTTGCCTTTTCTTGCCATGGTGCCCATGGTGCCTTGCTTTGCCTTACCGTGGTGCCTATGATGCCTTGCTTTGCCTTGCTATGCCCTACAATGGTGCCCATGGTGCCTTGCCTTGCCTTACCATTGCGCCCATGATGCCTTGCCTTACCATGGTGCCCATAATACTCTGTCTTTCCTTTCCATGATGTCCTTGGTGTCTTTCCTTTCCTTGCACTAATATGGTGTCCATGGTGCCTTGCCTTTCTTATCATGGTGCCTCGCCTTGCATTGCCTTACCTTACCATGGTGACCATGGTACCTTGTCTTTCCTTTCCTTGCCTTACCAAGGTGCCTGTGGTGTGTTCTTGCCTTGCCTCACCTTGCCTTACCATGGTGTCCATCATGATTCACCTTGCCTTGCCATTGTGCTCATGGCGCCTGGACTTAATGTCTTTTTCTTGACCAGCCTTGGCTTGTCTTGCCATGGTGTCCATGGTGCCTTGCTTTGCCTTGCATTGCATTGCTTTACCATGGTGACCATGTGCCTTTCCTTGTGTACCCTTGCGATGGTGCCCATGGTCCCTTGCTTTTGCTCTGCCTTGTATTACCATGGTGCCCATGGTGCCTTGATTTACCTTGCCTTAACTTATCATAATGCACATGGTGCCTGGCCATGCCTAGCCGTATCATGGTACCCATGGTGCCTTTCCTTGCTTAGCCTTTCCTGTCCTACCATGGTGACTATGGTGCCTTCCTTTGCCTTGCCTTGTTTTAACATGGTGTCCAATGGGCCTTTCCCTACCTTGCCTTACTATAGTTCACATGGCTAATTGCCTTGTCTTGCCTTGCTTTACCATGGTGCCCATGATGCCTTGCCTTGCATTCCCATGATGCCATTGGTGCCTGCTCTTGTCTTTCCTTGTTTTCCCAGGTGCCTATGCTGCCTTTTCTAGATTTGCCATACCTTATCATGATACCCATGGTGATATGCTTTCCATTGACTAGCTTTGCTTTTTCTTACCATGGTGCCCATGTTGCCTTGCATTGCCTTGCCAGTTTTTTCCCTTGACTTACCATTTGCCCATGATGTCTTGCTTTGTCTTACCATTGTGCCCGTGGTGCCTTGCTTTGCCTTGCCTTGCCTTAACATGGTGCCCATGGTGCCTTGCCTTGTCTTGCATTGCCTTACCATTGTGCCCATCATGCCTTGCCTTACTTTGTATTGTCATGGTGACCATTATCCCTTGCTTTGCCTTCCTTTGATTACCATGGTGCCCAAGGTGCCTTGCCTTGCATTTTATTTTCTTACTGTGATGCTCATGGTGCCTTGCCTTGTATTACTTTTCATTGCATTGCCTTATTATGGTACCCTTAATGCCTTATCTTGCCATGTCTTGCCTTTCTGTTCCTTGCCTTGCCTTACCATTGTGCCTATGGTGTCTTTCACTGCCTTGCCTTGCCTTACCATAATGCCCATTTTGCCTTGTCCTGCCTTTCCTTGACTTGCCTTACCATGGATACCATGGTTCCTTGCCTTGCATTGCCTTACCATGGTACCTGAGGGGCTTTGCCTTGCCTTACCTTACCTTGCCTTGCCATGCCATGGTGCCAATGGTGCCTGAATATTAATTGCTTTGTCTTGCCTAGCTTTGGCTTACCTTGCCATGGTGTCCATGGTGCCTTGCTTTTTCTTGCATTGCCTTGCCTTATTATGGTGCACATGGTGCCTTATCTTGCCTTCCCTTACCAAGGTGCCCATGGTGGGTTGCCTAACATTGCTTTGCCTTGTCTTGCCTTATCATGGTGCCTTTCATGCCTTGCCTTACCAAGGTGCCCATGGTGCCTTGCCTTTCCTTGACTTGGGGTTCCATGATGTCCATGGTGCCTTTCCTTGATTGCCTTGGCTTACCATGGCACCCATTGTTCCTTGCTTTGCTTTGTCTTATCTGACCATGGTATACATGGTGCCATGTCTTGCATTGCCTTGATTTGGCATTGCTTGCTGCCCATGGTCCCTTTCCTTGACTTGTTTTGTCTTACCATGTGGTCCATTGTGACTTGCATTGACTTGCTTTGCCTTGCTCTACTATGGTGCCCATACTACCCATGATACCTTGCCTTGCTTTGCCTTGCCTTGTCTTACCATGTTGCCCATGGTGCTTTGCCTTGCCTTGCCTTACTATGGTGCCCATTGTGCCTTGCCTTGCTTTGTCTTGCCTTACCATTTTTTCCCATGGTGTCTTGCCTTGCCTTGCTGTACTGTGGTGCCCATGGTGCCTTGCATTGCCATGCTTTGCCCGGCCTTACCATCGTTTCCCTGTTAAATTGCTTTACATTTCAATGGTGCCCATAGTGCTTTTCCATGCTTTACCTTGCTTTGACTAACCATGGTGCCCATGATTGCTTGCCTACCCTTGGTTTGCCTTGCCTTATCATGGTGCTTTTGCTCCCTTGAGTATCCTTACCAGGGTGTCCATAGTGCCATTCCTTGAATTGCCTTGCATACCCATGATGCACTTAGTGCCTTTCCTTTCCTTTCCTTGCCTTACCATGCTGCCCATGGTACCTTTCCTTGCATTTCCTTGCCTTTCATTATCATGTTACCCTTGGTGCCTTGTCTTTCCTTGACTTTCCATGGTGCCCATGGTGTCTTTTCTTGACTTGTCTTCTCTTGCCTTACAATGGTGCCCAGCATGCCTATGTAGCCTTGCACTGCCATTGTGCCCATATGCCATGATTTGGCTTGCATTGAATTGCAGTGCCTTGTCTTACCCATGGTGCTCTCCCTTGCCTTACATTGCCCTTTCTTACCATGATGCTTATGGTGCCTTGTCATGCCTTCCTTTGATTTACCATGATGCCAAAAGTGCCCTGATTTGCCTTGCCTTGTATTACCACAGTGCCCATGGTGCTTTGTCTCACCTTGCCTTGCATACATTACCACATTGCCCATGGTGCCATGCTTTGCTTTGCCTTACCTTACCTTGCCTTGTCATTGTGCCTTGCTTTTCCTTGCTTAACCTTTGATTTCCCCTGCTTCACCATAGGCCCATAGTGCTTTGGCTTCCTTGCTTTAAGATGGTGCCCATGATGCCTTGTCTTACTTTGTTTTGCCTTGCCTTACCATGGTGATCATGCTTTGCATTGTCTTGCCTTGCCTTGTTCTACCATGATGCCTATGTTGCCTGGCCTTGCTTTGTCTTGCCTTACCATGCTACCCATGTTGCCATGCCTTGACTTGCCTTGCTGTACGATGTTGCCTAAGGTGCATTGCTTGACTTTCCTTGCCTTTGCTGCCTTGCCATCATGCCCACGGTGCCTTGCCTTGCCTTACCATGGTGCACATGGTGTCTTGCCTTGCCTTCACTTGCATTACCATGGTGCCCATAGTGGCTTGCCCTTACCTGCCCTTATTTTGCTTTGCCTTACCATGGTATACAAGGTACTTTGTCTTGCCTTGCCTTCTCATGGTGACTGTGGTGCCTTGTCTTGCCCTCCTTTGCCTTGCCTTGCCATACCATAGTGCCCATGGTGCCCTGCCTTGCCTTGCTATGCTTTACCATGGTGCCCAATATGCCTTGCCTTGTGCTGACTTGCATCGACATGCCTTGCATTGCTTTGCCTTGCCTTACCTTACCGTGGTGCCCATAGTGTCTTCCCTTGGCTTGTCTTAACTTGTGTCCATTGTGCCTTGCCTTTCCTCTCTTTCGTGCCTTACCATGGTGCCCAAGGTGCCTTGCCTTTCCTTGCAATACCTTGGTGCCCATGGTGACTTGTCTTTCCTTGTTTTGCCTTGCCATACCATGGTGTCCATGGTGAATTACCATACCTTGCATTGTCTTGTTTTACCATAAAGCCCTAATACCTTGCCTTACTTTGACTTTTATTATCAAGGTGCCCATGGTGTCTTGCCTTCCTTGCCTTCCCTTATCACAGTGCCCATGGTGCCTTGCCTTGACTTGCCTTGTAGTGGTGCCCATGGTGCCTTGTCTTGCCTTGTCTTACCATGGTGCCCATAGTGCCATGCCCTTGGGGTCTTGCATTGTGTTGCCTTGCCTTCCCGTACCATGGTGCCACACTACCCATGGAGCTTTGCTGTTCCTTTTCTTGCATTTCCTTACCATGCAACCCATGCTGCCGTGCCTTACCTTGACTTGTCATGGTGCCCATTGTGCCTTGCCTTGCTTTGTTTACTTAATTTGCATAACCATGGTGCCCATAGTGTGTTGCCTTGTTTGGCCTTGCCCTACCTTAGCGACCATGGTATATTGCCTTGTCTTGCTTCGCTTTGCCTTGCCTTA
Organism: Alouatta palliata; assembly: GCA_004027835.1. Classification (NCBI taxonomy): domain Eukaryota; kingdom Metazoa; phylum Chordata; class Mammalia; order Primates; family Atelidae; genus Alouatta; species Alouatta palliata. Next base: position 105,493 of record PVKV010003271.1, read on the forward strand.
ACATTGTGCCCATGCTGCCCATGTTGCCATGCCTTCCCTTGTCATGCCTTACTATAGTGCCAATGATGATATGCCTTGCCTTACCTTACCATGGCACACATAGGGCCATACCTTACTTTGCCATACCATGGTGACCATGGTGACTTCTTTGCCTTGCCTTGCATTATCATGGTACACATGGTGCCTTGCCTTGCCTTAGCATAGATAGTGCCCATGGTGCCTTGCCTTGCTTTGCATTACCATGGTGCCCATGGTGGGTTGCTTTGCCTTACCATGGTGCCCACTGTGCTTTGCCTTTTCGTACTTCTCATCGTGCCTTGCCTTACCTTACCATGGTGCCCATGGTGATGTGTATTGCCATACCTTGCCTTACCATGATGCCCATGCTCCCCTGCCTTCCCTTGCCTTGCCTTACCACTGTGCCCAAGGTGCCTTACTTACCATGCCTTGCCTTGCCATGCCATACCATGTGGTCCAGGGTGCCTTGCCTTGCCTTACCAAGGTACATATGGTGCCTGGCCTAGCGTTGCTTTGTCTTACAATGGTACCATTGGTGTCCTGTAATGTTTTGGGTTTCCTTGCCTTACTATGTTGCCCACAGTGCCTTGACTTTTTTTGTCTTGCTATACCATCATACCATTGCACCTTGCTTGCCTTGCTTTGCCTTACCATGATGACTCAGCTACCATGCCTTTCCTTATTTTGCTTTACCATGGTGCCCATTGTGCCTACCTTTACCCTTTTTTGCCTTTCCTTACCATGGTGCCCATGGTGCATTGTATTGCTGTACATGCCTTGCCTTGTCTTACCATAGTGCCCATAGAGCCTAGTCTTGCATTGCCTTGCCTTGTCTTGTTTTACCATGGTGTCCAGAGTGTCTAATCTTGTTTTAGCATGGTGCCCATGGTGCCTTGTTTTACCTTTCCGTGGTGCTCATAGTGCCTTGCCTTGATTTTCCTTGCCTTGCCATGATGCTTATGGTGCCTGGTTTTACCTTACCATGGTGCCCATGGTGCCTTAACATGCCTTACATTACCAAGGTGCCCATGGTGCCTTGCGTTTCTTTGTCTTGCCTTGCCTTGCATGGTGCTTATAGTGCCTTGCTTTGTCTTGCCTTGCCGTGCCTTACTATGGAGCCCATACTGCCATGCCTTGCATTGCCTTGCCTTTTCTTGCATTATCAAGGTGCCCAGGTCCCTCCCCTTTCCAAGCTTTGCCCTGTTTGTTTCTGCCTCACCATGGGCCCATGGTGCTTTGCCATTCTTTGCCTAACCTTGGTGCCCATGGTGCCTTGCCTTACATTCTTGTGCCTTGCCTTACCATGGTGCCCATGTTGCATTGCCTAGACTTGTCTTGCATTGCTTTGTTTTACTATTATGCCCATGGGGCCTTGCCTTACTTTCTCTTGCCTTCACATGGTATCCACGTTGCAATGCCTTGCCTTGCCTGGCAGTACTATGGTGCCTATGGTGCCTTGCTTGCCTTGCCTTATCTTTTTTGTTAAAAATAATTTTTAAATGTACTGCATTTTATTACATAAAAGTACAATTAGTAAAATATGCTAATTTATTTTAATACACTTTTAACTATAGTTTCTCTCTAATGTAGAAAAACGTTATTCTGAACACCCACCTTATCCATTACTTAATATGAGTTAACTACAAAGATCCTCTTCACTTATATTTTCATTCTGCATCTACATTTTAATATCCTTAGTCTTTTATAGAAAAGTTCATAAGTAATGCCCAATAAAAAAGAATCTCTAATATTTCTGATGCAGCAGCAATTGATCACATGCTTTCACATGTGAATACAATAGGAATAAAATAACGGCATAAAGTAATTTGAAAGTTGTATTACATCATTATTCAGCTTTCAAAAATTTTTTTTCACGGAAACACATACACTTTCAATGTAATAACAATGCTTCAAAAATCTTTTAGAGTTATATACAAATAATTTATCTAACAACTTTAGTTGTGGATTAGTTTCTATACTCAACACTCTGATTTAATGTAATGTCTGAAGTGTCAGTGCCTTATTCTACATTAAATTCTCTTATATTTACATAAAATCAATTTTGAATTAAATATTCTTTCATGTTTACTGCCTCTGCAAAAATATATTTTAGTATAAACTCTGGTCTTTTCTAAGCTGTAGTTTTTGAAAAACCAGTGTTTCTAAATTCATTACATTTGCCGTACTCTTCACCAGTATAAATTCCCTGATGTTGAACAAAACTTGAGCAACTGCTTCAAGGTTTTCCTCCAGTACAAACTGTGTGCAATAAGATCTGTGATACAAGTCAAGGTTCTATAACCACCTTTACATTTATAATGATTGTCTACAGAGTGTTCTTCTTCCCTTTAAAGGCTATTTTCTGAAAGATGTTTTGATAGTAATTGTACTTGCAATGCTTTTATTAACTATGAACCATTTTTTTTAACCAGTCATTTTTCATTTGAGGTTAATTCCCATTAGGATATAAAAGGATTCAGTGATGATCAAGATTGTGTTCCTTAAGGAGGGGCTCAGGGCAAGAAGATCATGGGGGCTAATGCAAAACGTATCCAATTCTTCAGTGGTACTTTTGTAACAGCCTGTGCTTCAGCTTCTCATAGGAAAGGCAGTAGCTGAAGAGCACCTAGCCTGTCACCACCATGGTAGCCCCTGAGATGTTCCCTTTCTTCATGCTCATGTACTTGTAGTACTGGTAGTAACCTCTTCAAAATGCTTCAGCAATGCCGGTAGGGGTGAACTTCCACATCAAGATCCAGCTTGGCATCTCCCCTACCTTGACCTCCAGAAGAAAAATGTGAGTAGACATTAATGGCTTGTTGATAGTCTTTATATTTGTATGATTTTTCTCAAGCATGATAGCTTTCCTGTGAAATAAGGTGGAAGCACTGATTAAACGTTTTGCCACATTCTTCACACTTGTAAGAGTTTTGCCAGTATGAATTGTCTTACAATACAATGCGGCAACCATATAGAGGCTTTGTCACATTTTATTTATTTCTAGGGTTTCACACTAGTGTATTTTTTTTTAATGTGTAGAAAAGTTGGAGGTGTTGGTAAAAGCACTGTTCACATCTTTCAGGTTTGTAGTTTCTCTTCAGCATGAATTATCATCATGACTTTTAAGAATTGACAACTTGTGACCAGGTGTGGTGGCTCACACCTACAATCCCAGCACTTTAGGAAGCCAAGGTAGTGTATCACCTAAGGTCTGGAGTTCAAGACCAGCCTGGCAAACATGATGAAACTCAGTATCTAACAAAAATACAAAAATTAGGCAGGCATGGTTGTGGGCATCTGTAATCCCAGCTACTTGAGAGGCTGAGGAAGGAGAATGGCTTGAACCCTGAAGGCAGAGGTTGCAGTGGACTGAGATTGTGCCATTGCATCCCAGCCTTGGTGACAAGAGGGAACCTCCAGCTAAAAAAAAAAAAAAAAAAGAATTGAGAACTTGTTAAATTTGTTATAGGCTTTGCCACATTCTTCATACTTGTAGGGTTTCTGTCAAGCATGAGTTATGTGTAATAAGGGTTGAGAACTTCCTTAAGTCTTTGTCATATTCTTTATATTTGTAGGATTTATGTTCCATATAAATTCTCATATTTAGTAAAAGTTGAGGGCTTGTTAAAGGCTTTCCCACATTCATCACATTCTTTGCGTTTCTCTTCAGTATGAATTATCTTATGTTTATTAAGGGTTGAGGAACATTTAAAAGATTTGCCACATTCTTCACTATGTTGGGTTTCTGTCCAATATGAATTCTCTTATGTTTATTAAGGGCTGAGGACCAGTTAAAAGCTTTGCCACATTTCTCACATTTGTAAGGTTTCTCTCCAGTATGAATTATCTTATGTTCAATTCGAGTTGAGAATGCAGTAAAAGCGTTGCCACACTCTTCACATTTGTAGGGTTTCTCTTCAGTATGAATTATCTCATGTTTAGTAAGAGTTGAGGATGAAATAAAGGCTTTGCCACATTTACTACACTTGTATGGTTTCTCTCTAGTATGAATTTTCTTATGTGAAAAAAGGGTTGAGGGGTGGTTAAAAGCTTTGCCACATTCTCTACATCTGTAGAGTTTCTCTCCTGTATGAATTTTCTTATGTATAGTAAGGTTGGTGAACTGCTTAAAGGCTTTGTCACATTCTTCACATTTGTTGAGTTTCTCTCCTGTATGAATTTCCTTATGTGTAGTAAGGCTTGAGGACTGGTTAAAAGCTTTTCCACATTCTATATATTTCAAAGGTTTTTTTCCAGTATGTTTTATCTTATGTTTGTTTGAATTTGAAAATTTATTAAAGGTTTTCACATATTTATCACATCAAAATATTTTTCTATGGGTAGTTTTCAAACATTTAAGTCTATTATAACCTCTTTTATGTACCTTACACTCATCCACAGTTTTACAGCCTTTTTTGAACTGTAAATTGTCATGTTCACATTTTTCATATCTTCTCAGTATTACTTTTTAAAAAGAATCTTTTATGCTCTACTCTGGCCAAAGATCTTGGGCTAAATCAGAACACATAACTTCTAAAATCAGTTTATGAAAACTTGAAGAGGTGTTTGCTCTATCAAATTTAGACACCAATACAAAACTCTATTGTGTCCATTGTCAATGCTTTTATTTTAATGTAGTACTGAAAGTATGTGGCAGAAGAATTAGTCAAATAAATATAAAAATCCATTAAAAATTTTTTAAAAAGGGTCAGGCGTGGTGCCTCGTGCCTGTAATCCCAGCACTTTGGGATGCAGAGGCAGGCAAATCATTAGGTCAGGAGTGCAAGACAAGCCTGATCAATATGTTCAAACCCTGTCTCTACTAAAAATGCAAAAAATTAGCTGGGGGTGGTGGTGCACGCCTGTAGTCCAAGCTACTGCGGAGGCTGAGACAGGAGAATCACTTGAACCTGGGAGGTGGGGGTTTGCAGTGATCCATGATTACATCACTGTACTCCAGCCTGGGTGACAGAGTGAGACTCCATCTCAAAAAAGAAAAAAAGAAAGAGAAATTGAAGAAAATCAAGTAAAAAGTTGGTGTTTACAGATCATTTTATATTTAAAAAACCACAAACGGTACATTAAAACCTGTCCAAGTTAATAAATACAGTCAGTAAATTAGCAAAATATCACATCACAGGACTCTTGGAGTTTGGCAATCATCTCATGTTTCTTCACAGTGAAAGGTTTTTTGCCTTGCTCCAGACAAGTGATCAGGTCTGGCTTAGAGACAACAATGCCAAGGAAGACCAGGTTTCTGTAATTCTCTAACATCACATCTGTATACAAATTCTGCTGTGCAGTGTCCAGGCAATGTCACTCCTCCAGAGAGGATTCTATGGCCACATCTCTAAATTGCAATTGTCCCATTTCTAGGCTTCCAGTGGGTCCCAGTGTCTTAGCAGTGTATCTCCCAATACCTGCAGGTCACAGGACTACAGAGGCTGGGCCTCTAGGAGCAGAGGACAGAGCAGTAAAAATGAAACCTGGAGCTCCAGCTGCAGCGAGAGACCGCCTTGCCTTGTCTTACGTTTGTGTGCCTTGCCTTGGTGACCACAGTGTCTTGCATTGCCTTCCTTTGCTTTACCATGGTGCTGATGATGTCTTAACTTGTATTACCTTGCCTTACCATGGTGCCCATTGTGCCTTGCCTTACATTCCTTTATCATGCCTTGCCTTGCCTTACCATGGTGCCCATGGAACTTTGCCTGGCCTTGCTTTTCATGCCTTGCCTTACCATAGCACCCACAGTGCCTTGCCTTGCTTTGCATTACCATGGTGCCCATGATGACTTGCCTTGCCTTGCCTTGCCTTGTCCTGCCTTGCCTTACCATGCCTGGCATTGCCTTGCCATACCATACCTTAATATCATGCCCATGGTGTCTTGCCTTGCCTTGCCTTACCATGTTCTCGATGGTGTCCTGCCATTCCTTGCCTTTCCTCCTTTTCCCTACCTTACCATGGTGCTCATGGTTCATTGCCTTTTCTTGTCTTAACTTGATGTCCATGGGGCCTTGCTTTGCCATGCATTGCCATGGTGACTTGCTATGCCATACCATTTTGTGCATGATGCCTTGCCATGCTGTGACTTACTATGGTGCCCATGGTGACTTGCCTTCCTTTGCCTTGCCTTGCCTAACCATAGTGGCCATGGTGTCTTAGCTTTGCTTGCCTTGCCTTACCATGGTGTCCATGGTATCTTGCCTCTCATTCCCTTATCTTCCCTTGCCTTATTAGGGTGCACATGGTACCTAGCCTTGTCTTCTTTGCCTTGTCATGCCTTACCAGAATGCCCATGGTGCCTTGCCTTGCCTTACTGTGGTGCTCATGATGCCCTGCCTTACGGTGTCCTGCCTTGCCTTGCTGTGTCTTGCATTGCCTTCCCTTGCCATACCTTAACATGGTGCCCTTGGTGCCTTGCCTAAACTTGCTTTGCCTTATCTTGGTGTCCATGTGACATGCCTATCATTGCCTTTCCAACTTTTACCTGCCTTACCATGGTGCCCATGGTGCCTTGCCTTTACATTACTTACCTTGGTGCACATGGTGCCTTGCCTTGCCTTGTTTTGCCTTGTCATAGAATGCTGCCCATGGTGCACTGCCTTGGATTGCCTTTCCTTGTTTTACCATAGGGCCTATTGTGGTTTGCCTTGTTTTTTCTTACCATGGTGCTCACAATGTCTTGTCTTCCTTTTCTACCCATACCATGGTGCCCATGGTGCCTTGCCTTGCCTTTCCATGGTGTCCACAGTGTCTTGCCTTGCCCTAACAAGGTGCCCATGTTGCCTTGCCTTGTCTTGCCTTACTTTGCCTTCCTGTACCATGGTACCAATGCTGCCCATGGTTCTTTGCCTTGCCTTGCCTTACCACATGGCCCATGGTGCTTTGCATTGCATAGCAGGGTGCCCATTGTGCCTTGCCTTGCCTTCACTATCTTGACTTGCCTTGCATTACCATGGTGCCCAAACTGTGTTGACTTGCCTTGCCTTGCTTTACCATGGCGCAGATGGAATATTGCCTTGATTTGCCTTGCCTTACCTTGGTGCCCATGCTGCCCATGCCTTGCCTTGGCACACCTTACTATAGCACCTGCCCATTGTGCCTTGTATTGACTTGCCTTACCATGGTGCACATGGGGCTTTGCCTTGCATTGCCATAACATGATGACCATGGTGCTGTCCTTGCCATGAATTGCCTTATCATAATACTCATGGTGCCTTGCCTTTGCTTACCTTACCATGGTTCCCATGGTGCCTTGCCTTGCCTTGTTTTGTTTTGCCATACCATAGTGCCTGTGGTGCATTGTGTTGCCTTGTCTTGCCTTACCACGATGCACATGCTGGCTGGCCTTTACTTTTCTTGCCTTATGCTGTCACCTGGGTGCTTTGCTTTTCCTTGAATTGCCTTACAATTGTGCCCATGGGGCCTTTCTTTGTCTTGTTTTGCCTCGCATTACCATGGTGCCCATGGTGCATTGCCTTGCCTTGCCTAGCTTTGTTTACCATGGTTCCCAAAATTTCTTGCCATGCCTTTTCTTGTCTTCCCTTAAAATGATGGCCACGTTGCATTGCCTTTCCTTGCCTTCCCTTTCCATGGCCCAAGATGCTTTGCTTGCCTTGCCTTGCCCTACTATGGTGTGCATGGTGCCTTGCCTTGCTTTGTCTTAAATGGCGCCCATGGTGCCTTTGCTTGCCTTGTGTTGCATTGCATTGCATTGCGTTGCTTTACCATGGTGTTCATTGTGCCTTGCATTGCCTTGCCTTACCATGATGTCCATGGTGCCTTGCCTTGCTTTACCATGATGTCCATGGTGCCTTGCCTTACCATGGAGCCCATGGTGCCTTGCCTTGCTTAGTCTTGCCTTACTACGGTGTCCATGGTGTCTTCCATTGCTTTGTGATCCACTAAAATGGTGCCCACAGTGAATTGTTTTGCCTTTCTTTCTTTGCCAGACCATGGCGCCCATGATGCCTTGCCTTATCTGCCTTGACTTGCCTTCTCTTAACATGGTCCCATTTCTGCCTTTCCATGCTTTGAAGTGACTTATCAGAGTGTTCATGGTGCCTTGCCTTGCCTTACAATGGTGCCTATTGTGACTTGTCTTACATTGCCTTACCATGGTGCCCATAACTCTGTGCTTTGGCTTGCTTTGCCTTCCTTTGCTTTGCCTTACCATGGTGTATATGGTGTCTTGTCGTATGTTGCATTATCATGGTGCCAGTGGTGCCTTTCCTTGCCTTGCCTTACCATGGTGTCCATTGGGCCATGTCTTGCCTTACAATGGTGTCCTTGGTATCTTGCCTTGCCTTACCATTTGGGCATGGTGTCCTTGCCTTGCCTTACAATGGTGCCAATGGTACATTGCCTTGCCTTGCCTATCCTTACCATGGTGCCTATGGTTCCTTGCCTTGCCTTACCATGATACTCATGGTTCCTTAAATTGCCTGGCTTGCCTTGCATTACAATGAGGTCCATGGTGGCTAAACCTTTTTTTTTTTTTTTTACCATGGTGCCCATGGTGCCTTGCCTTACCTTACCTTAACATACCAGGGTTTCCATGGTTCCATGCCTTGCCTTGCCTTGCCTTACTATGGTGCCAATGGCATCTTGCATTGTCTTTCCATGGGGCCCTTGGTGCCATGCATTGCCTTGCCTTGTCTGACCATGGTTTCCATGTTGCCTTGCTTTTCCTTGCCTTCCCTTACCATGGTGCCATGTTGCCTTGCTTACTTTCCTTTGCCTTGCCTAACCATGGTGCCCATGGTGCCTTGCCTTGCCTTGACTTACTGTGGTGCAAACTTGCCTTGCCTTGCCTTACCATGGTGCCCATGGTGCCTCGCCTTGCCTTTCTTACAATGGTGACCATGGTGCCTTTCCTTCCCTTTCCTTGCCTTGTCTTGCCCTACCATAGTGTAAATGGTGCCTTGCCTTTCCTTACCCTGCCTTACCATTGTACCCATAGAGACTTTCCTTTCCATGCCTTGCTTTACCATGTTGCCAAAGGTAACTTCCTTGTCTCGATTTGCCTTGTTTTCCATGGTGCTCATGATGCCTTGCCTTGTCTTGCCTTGCCTAACCATGGTGCCCATCTTGCCATGCCTTGCCTTAACATGCTTTTCCATTGTGCCCATGGTGCCTTGACTTACCATGGTGCCCATAGTGACTTTCCTTAACGTCCCTTGTTTTACCCTAGTGCCCATGGTTGCTTGCTTTGCCATGCCTTACCATGGTGCCCATGGTGCCTTCCCTTGCCTTATCTTAGCGTGATGCCCATGGTGCCTTGCGTTAGCTTGTCTTACCATGGGGCTCACAGTGGCTTGGCTTGCATTGTCTTACCCTGGTGCTGATGGTGTCTTGCCTTGCCTTGCTTCACCCCGGTGCCCGTGGTGTCTTGCCGTGACTTACCTTGCTTATTGTGGTGCCCATAGTGTCTTGACTTGTCTTACCATGGTGCACATGGTGCCTTGTCTTGCCTTACCATGCTACCCAGGGTGCTTTGTTTTGCCTTATCATGTCTTGCCTAACCATGGTGCCCAACTTGCCTTATCTTGCGTTGTCTTGTGTTGCCTTACCATGATACCCATGGTGCCTTGACTTGCATTGCCCTAACACGGTGCACATGTTGCCTTTCCTTTCATTTCCACGCTTTACCATGGTGCCTATGGTGCCTTGCCTTGCCTTGCAATTCTTTATCAGTGTTTTAATGGTGCCCCTGGTGCAGTGTCTTAATTGACTTTCCTTGCATTACCATGGTGCCCATGGTGCCTTACTTTCCCTGCCTTACTATTCCATAACATGTTGCCCAGGGAGCCTGGCTGCCCCTTACCTTGCATTACCATGGTGTGTATGCTGCCTTGCCTTGCCTTACAAAGGTGCTCATGATGTCTTGCCATGTTTTGCATTTCCTTGCTTTTCCCTGCCTTAACGGGATGCCCATTGTATCTTGACTTTGCTTACAATACCATGGTGCCCATGGTGCATTACCTTGCCTTTTTTTGTTTTGCCCTACCATAGAGCCCGTGGTGCATTGTGTTGCCTTGCCTTTTTTTTTTTTTTTTACCATGGTGCCCATAGTGCCTTGCCTTATCTGTCCTTGTCTTGCCTTACCATGGTGCACATGCTGCCTTGCCTTCCCTTGTCTTACAATGGTGCCCATGGTGTCTTGCCACTTTTGCCTTTCCTTGGTTTTCCCTGCATTACTAGGATGCTCATGGTGCCTTACCTATGCTTACCTTACCATGGTGCCCATGGTGTGTTGCCTTGTCTTGTTTTATTTTGTCATACCATCGTGCCAGTGGTACATTGTGTTGCCTTGCCTTGCCTGTTTACCATGGTGCCCATAGTGTCTTGCCTTACCTGTCTTTGTCCTGCCTGCCCATGGTGCCTTGCCTGGCCTTATCTTGGGTTACCTTGATGGCCATGGTGCCTTGCAATGCCTTGCTTGAACATTGTGCTCTTACTGTCTTGCCTTTCCTTTCCCTACCTTGTTGCCCATGGTACCTTGGCTTGCCTTGCCTTGCAAGAGACCCATGGTGCTTTGCCTTGCCTTGACTTACAGTGGTGCCCTTGGTGCCTTGCCTTGCCTTTTCATCGTGCCCACGGTGCCTTGCCTTGCCTTACCATGGTGCCCATGTTGCCTTGTCTTGTCTTGCCTTGCCTTACCATGGTGCCTTACCATGGTGTATTGTCTTGCCTTCTCTTACTATGGTGCCCATGGTGTCTTGCCTTGCCTTACCATCTTGCTCATGTTGATTTGCATTGCCTTACCATGGTACTCACAGTGTCTTGCCTTGCCTTCCCTTACCCTGGTGTCCATGGTGCCTTAATATGAATGCATTGACTTGCATTATCATGGTGCCCATGGTGTGTTGCCTTGCTTTCCCATGGTGCCCATCATGCCATGCTTCGTTTTGCCTTTCATTGCATTGCCTTACCATAATTCCCATGCTGCCTGGCTTTGCCTTTCCTTCCCTTATCATGGTATCCAAGGTGCCTTTTCGTGCCTTGTGTTGCCTTGTTTTACCGTGATGCCCATGGTGCCTTGCCTTCCCTTGCTTTGCCCTTCCTTGCCTTGTTTACCATGGTGACTATGGTGCCTTTCTTTGTCTTACCATGGTGTCCATGATGCCTAGGCTTGCATTGCCTTGCCTTACCTTGATGCCCGTCGTGCCTTTCCTTTCCTTGCCTTGCGTTTGCCTTGCCTTCCCATAGTACCCATGTTACATTGCCTTGCCTTACCTTGTCATACCTTGTTTTACCATGGTGCCAATGGTGCCATGCCTTATCTTACCATGGTTCCCATGATGCCTTGCACCACTTTTCCTACCCTTGCTTTGCCTTGGCTTACCACAGTGTCCATAATTCCTTGCCTTGCCTTGACTTCGCATGATGACCATGGTGATTTACCCTGCCTTGACTTGCCTTGCTTTACCAAAGTGCCTATGATTCTTTACCTTGCTTTGAATTCCTGTACCATGGTGCCAACAATGCATTAACTTTCCTTGCCTTGCCTTGCTTTACTATGCTGCCCATGGTGTCTTGCTTGCCCAGCCTTGCCTTACCATGGTGCCCATTGTGCTTTGCCTTGCCTTGCCTTACAATGGCGCCGATGGTGCATTGCCTTTCTTTCCCTTGCCTTGCTGTGCCTTACCATGGTGGCCATGGTTTCTTGCCTTTCCTTTTCTTGCCTTTTGTTACCTTGATGTCCATGGTTCCCTGCCTTGCCTTGCCTAGCCTTAAAATGCTTCTCATGGTGTCTTTCTTTGCCTTCCCTTGCCTTGTATTACTGTGGTGCCCACAGTGCCTTGTTTTCCATTTCCTTGCCCTTTTTTGTCTTGCCTTATCATGGTGTCCATGCTGCCTTGCTTACCTTCCCTTTCCTTGACTTACCAATTGGCCCAAGGTTCCTTGGCTTGCCTTGCCTTACCATGGTGTCCACGGTGACTTGCTTTGCCTTGCTTTGCATTGCCTTGCCTTACACTGATGTCCAGGATGCCTTGCGTTGCCTTGACTTACCATGGTGCCCATGGTGCTTCCCGTGCTTTGCCTGGCCTTGCTTTATTTTGTCTTACCATGGTGCTATGGTGCCTTGCTTTGTCTTGCCTTGCCTTGCTTTCTCACCTTGCCCATGATGCCTTGAGTTGCTTTACCTTGTCTTACCATTGTTACCCACTGTGCCTTGCCTTGCCTTGCCAAGCCTTACCTTACCACAGAGACCATGGTGTCTTGCGTTGCCCTGTCTTGCCTTGCCTTACCATGGTGCTTATGTTGCTTCACCTTGCCTTGCTTAGCCTTCTTTTACCATGGTACCTATGGTGCCTTTGGTAGCCTTAATGTGGTGCGCTCGGTGCCTGTCCTTGCCTTCCTTTGCCTTGCCTTGCCTTTCCCTGCCTTGTCCTGCCTTACCCTACCTGGGCCTGCCTTGCCCTGCCTTACCCTGCCTTGCCCTGTCTTATTCTACCCTGCCCTGCCCTACCCTATCCTGTCTTTCCCTCCCCTTCCCTCCCCTCCCATCCCTTCCTTTATTTTCTTTTCCTTTTTTTCTCCTTTCCATGGTAACCATGGAGCCTTTCCTTTTTTTTTGCCTTGCATCGCCTTTCCTTGCCTTCCATGATGTCCATGGTGCCTTGTGTAATTTTACCCTGGTACTCATGTTGCCTTGTCTTGCATTGCCTTGTCTTGCCTTGTATTACTATGGTGCCCATGATGCCTTGCCTTATCTTACCATGGTGCCCATAATGCCTTTTCTAGATTTATGATGAAGCCCATGGTGCCTTGCATTGCCTTGCCTATCCATTGCGTGCATGGTGCTTTGTCATGCCCAACCATGGTGCCCTTGTTGCCTTGCCATGAGTTAACATGTGGCCCATGGTGCCTTCTTTTGCCTTTCCTTTCCTCGCCATAGTGCCCATTGTGTCTTGCCTTGTATTACTATGTTGTCCATGTTTTCTTGCCTGCCCTTACCTTGGTGCCCATGGTGCTTTGCCTTGCCTTGTCTTGTCTTACCATAGTGCCCATGGTATCTTTCCTTGCCTTCCCACGCCTTGCATAGAAATGGTTCCCATGGTGCCTGGTTTTCCATTGTGTTGCCTTGTTTTTCCTTGCCTTACCATGGTGTCCATGATGCCTTGTATTGCCTTGCCTTACCATGGTGCCCATAGTGTCTTGCTTTGCCTTGCTTTGTGTTGCCTTGCCTTATGATGGTGTCCATGGTGAATTGCTTTGTCTTGCCTTGCCTTCCTATGTTGCCCATGGTGCCTTGCCTTGCCTTGCCTTTCCATGGTGCCCCAGGTGATTTGCATTTCTTTGTCTTGTCTTACCTAGTTGTCCATGGTGCCTTGCCCAGCCTTGCCTTGACATTCTTTGCCTTCCCTGGCCTTAACATGGTCCCAATGGTGCCTTGCACTGCCTTGCCTTGCTTAACAGGGTGACCATGGCCTCTTGCTGTGACTTACTTCGCCTTCCCTTGAATTACAATGGTGCCCATGGTGACTTGCCTTGCCTTCAATTACCATGGTGCCCATGGTGTCCTTTTTGGTGTTACCTTGCCATGCCTTACTATGGTGCCCATAGTGCCTTGTCTTGCATTGTCTTACCATAGTGCCCATAGTGTCACTCCTTGCCTTTCGTTGCCTTGTTTTGCCATGGCTTACCTTCATGTCCATGTTGACTTGCCTTGCTCTACCTTTATCTACCATGGTGCCCATGGTTCCATGCCTTGCCTTGCTTTGCCTTAACATTGGCTCATGGTGCCTTGCCTTGTCTTACGATGGTGATCATGGTGGCTTTCATTGCCTTGTCATGCCTTACCATGCTGCACGTGGTGCCTTGTCTTAACTTACATTAATATGGTGCCCATGCGTCTTTCCTTTCATTGCCTTGCCTTACGTTTGTCCCAATGATGCCCTACATTGCCTTGCTTTGCCTTGCCTAACCATGGTGCCTATGTTGCCTTTCCTTGCCTTGCCTTATGATAGTGTCCATGGTGCCCTGCCTTTCTTTATGTTTCCTTCCCTTTTTCTTCCTTACCATGATGTCCATGTTACCTTGCCTTCACTTGCCTTACCATGATGCTCATAGTGCCTTGCCTTGCCTTGTCTAACCATGCTGCCCATTGTGACTTGCATTGCTTTGACTTGCCTTACCATGATGTCCATTGTGCCTTGCCTTGCCTTGGCTTGCCTTGCCATGGTGCCCAACGTACCTTACCTTGCCTTGCCTTACAGTTGTGTTCATGTTTCTTTGCCTTTTATTGACTTGTCTTGCCAAATCATGGCACCCATGGTGCCTTCCTTTTCCTTGCCTTGCCTTACCATTTTGAACACGGTGCCTTGCCTTGCCTGGCCTTATCACTGTCCACACAGTGCCTTGCTTTGCCTTGCATTACCTTGGTGCATATGACGCCTTGCCTTGCCTTCATCTACCATGTTGCCCATGGTACCATACCTTGCCCTGCCATAATATGGTGCACAAGGTGCCTTCTCTTCCCTTATCATATCATGGTGCTCATTGTGCCTTTCCTTTCCTTACTTTACCTTTTCTTGCCCAACCATGGTACCTATTGAGCCTTGCCTTGACTTACCATGGTGTCAACAGTGAATTGTCTTTCCATGTCTTGCCCCACCGTAGTGCCCTTTGTGCCATGACTTACCTTGCCTTTTCTTACACTGGTGCCCATGGTGCCTTGACTTTTCTTGCTTTGCCATATCTTGGTGCCCATGGTTCATTGCTTTACCTTATCTTCTCTTGTCTTTCCATGGTGCCCATCGTGTGTTGCCTTGCTTTGCATTGCTTTGCTATGGTACCTATAGTGCCTAGGCTTACCTTTTCTGGCCAAAACATGATGTCCATGGTGACTTGCCTTGCCTTGCCTTACCATTGTGTCGATAGTGCTTTGTCTTTCTTTGCCTTGCCTTGATCATGGTGCACTGCCTTTCCTTTACTTGTCTTGGCTTACCTTACCATGGTGTACCTGGTGCCTTGCCTTGTTTTGCCTTGCTGTGCCTTGTCTTACCATGGTGTCAATCCTTACCATGGTGCCTTGCCTTGACTTGCTTTGCCTTGAATTACCATGGTGCCCATGGTGCCTTCCTTCCATTACCATGATGCCCAATTTACATTGCCTTGCCTTCGTTACCATTTTGTCCATGGTGCCTAGATTGTCTTGCATTAACATGGGGCCCATGGTACTTTCCCTTGAGATACCTTGCCTTACCATTATGCCTATGGTGCCTTGTCTTGCCTTGTCTTATGATGGTGCTTAAGGTGCCTTACCTTGCTATGCCTTGCCTTACCATGGTACCCATGGTGACTTGCGTTGCCTTGCCTGTGCCTTGTTGCCTTATTTTGCATTGCCCTACCATGGTGCCCATGGTGCACTGCCTTCCCTGGTCTAGCATTGCTTTATCATGGTGTCCATGGTGGCTCACCTAGATTTATGATGGTGCCCATGATATCTTGCTATACCTTACCATGGTGCCCATGGGGCTTGCCTTGCCTTATCTAAGTGCCCATGGTGCCTTGCCTAGTTTTGCCTTACAATTGTGCCCATGGTGCCTTGCCTTACCAAGGTTCCCATGGTGCCTTCCACTGACTTCTTACCATGATGCCTGTGGTGACTTTACTTACCATTCCTTGCCTTGACTTACCATGGTGCCCATGCTGCCTTCCCAGTCCATTTCCTATCATAGTGCAGTGCCCATGGTGCCTTGTCTTGCCTTCCTTGATGCCCATGGTGCCTTGCCTTGCCTTACTATGGTGCCTATTTTGCCTTGTCTTGACTTGTTTTGCCTTACTATGTTGCCCATGTTGTCTCACCTTGCATAACCATGGTGCATGTGTCGCCTTGCCTTGCCTTTCCATGGTGCCCATAGTGCCTTTCCTTGCCTTTCCATAACATGGTGTTTATGGTTCCTTGCCTTTTGTTGCCTTGCCATGCTCAACCATTATGCCCATGGTGCCTTCTTTTCCTTGTCCTGCCTTACTATGGTGCCCATGGTTCATTGCCCTGCCTAGCCTTGCTTTGCCTTGCCTTACCATGGTGTTGATGCTACACATGGTGCCTTCATTTGCCTGGTGTTGCCTTACAATGGTGCCTATAAGGCCTTCCCTTGCCTTACTATGGTGCCCATGGTGCCTTGCCTTGCCTTACCATTTTGCCCATGTTGCCGTGGATTGCCTTCCCTTACATTTCCATGGTGCCCATTGGGCCTTGCCTTGTTTGCCTTTCATTACCATTGTGATCATTGTGCCTTGCCTTGCCATGCCTTGCTTTACCATGGAGCCCATCGTGCATTGCCTTGCCTTGCCTTGCTTTGTCTTGCCTTATTGTGATGTACATGCTGCCCATGGTGCTTTGCATTGAATTTCCTTGCATTGCCATGGTGTCCATTTTGTTTTGCCTTGCCTTGTCTTGCCTTACCATGTTGCCCATGGTATCTTGCCTTGCCTTGCCTTACCATGGTGAGCAAGGTTCTTTGCATTGCCATGCCTTGCCTTACGATTGTGGCCATGGTGTCTTGCCTTGCTTTGTCTTGCCTTACCTCGGTGACCATGATGTCTTTCCTTGCCTAGTCTTGCCTTGCCTTATCAATATGCACATGGTGCCTTGACTTGTGTTGCCATACCATGCTGCACATGTTGCCTTGCCGTGAGTTAACTTGCCTTACTTTGCCTTACCATGGTGCACATGGTGCCTTGCCTTGCTTTGCCTTGCCTTGCTTTGCTTTGCCTTGCTTTGCCTTCCCTTGCCTCACCATTGTGCTCATGGTGTCTTGCACTGCCTTGCCTTGCTTATGATGGTTCGCATGCAGCCTCCCCTTCCCTTTCCATGCCTTACAATAGTGTCCATGGAGCTTTTCCTTGCCTGCCTTACCATGTTGCCCTTGGTGCGTTGCCTTGCCTTTCCTTGCATTATGATGATGCCATGGTTCCTAGCCTTGCCTTGCCTTACTTTGGTGCCCTTGGTGTCTTGCCTTGCCTTGCCTTACAATGATACCTATAGTTTAATTTTTGCTTTGCTTTCCTGGGCTTACCATGGTGCCCATCGTGCTTTGTCTTGCTTTGCCTTGTCTTGGTGCCCATGGTGCCGTGACTTGACTTGTTTTGCCTTTCTGTGCTGTTTCTTACCATGGTGTCCGTGGTGCCATGTCTTGCCTTGATTTGCCTTACTATGGTCCCCATGGTGCCTTGCCTTGCCTTGCATTGCCATGGTGCCCATGGTGCCTTTTCTTACCTTGCCTAGCATGCATTACCATGGTGCCCATTTTGTCATGCCTCACATTGCGTTGCCTTGTGTTACCATGGTGACAATGGTGTCTTGACTAGCCTTGCCTTACCATGGTGTCTAGGGGTACTAGCTTTGCCTTGCCTTACAATGGTGCGCAGGGTTCCTAGCTTTGCCTTGCCTTACCATGGTGCCCGTGGTGTCTTGCCTTGTCTTACTATGGATCATGGTGCCTTGTCTTGCCTTGCCTTACCATGGTGACCATGGTGCCTTGTTTTGCCTTGCCTTGCCCTGCCTTACCATGGTGCCCATGTTGCCCTGCCTTGGCTTCCCTTACCAAGGAGCCCATGGTGCATTGTCTTGGCTTACCTTACCAAGGTGCCAGTGGTGCCTTGCCTTGCTTACCTTGCCTTGGCATTCCTTGGTGCCCATAGTGCCTGGCCTTGCCTTGCCTTACCATGGTGCCCATGTTGCCCTGCCTTGGCTTCCCTTTCCAAGGAGCCCATGGAGCATTGTCTTGGCTTACCTTACCAAGGTGCCAGTGGTGCCTTGCCTTGCTTACCTTGCCTTGGCATTCCTTGGTGCCCATAGTGCCTGGCCTTGCCTTGCCTTACCATGGTGCCCATGGTGCCTCATCTTGCCTTACCTTGCCTTAATATGATTCCCAAGGTGCTTTGCCTATCTTTGCCTTAGCTTGCATTGCCATGGTGCCCATGGTGCCTTGTCTTGCCTTGCTATGCCATGCTTTGTTGTGCCTGCCTTGCCCTACCTTTTCTTACCATGTTGCCCAGTGTTCCTTGACTTGCTGTGTTTTACCGTGCTGTGCCTTACCTTCTTCTGTCTTGCTTTACCATGGTGTCTATGGTGCCTTGCATTGCCTTATTAAGGTATCCACGGTGTCTTGCCTTGTCTTGCCTGTCCTTGCCTTGCCTTATCATGCTGTCCAAGGTGCCTTGCCTTGCCTTGCCTTCACATCTTGCACATGGTGCCTTGCATTGCTTGCCTTGCCTTGCCTAACCATGATATCCAGGGCACCTTCTGTTATCTTGCCTTTGATTTTCTTATTGTGGTGCCCATGGTGACTTGCCTTGCTTTGACTTGCCTTACTATGCTGCACAAAGTGCCATCCTTGCCTTGCTTTGCCTTATGATGTTGACCAGGGTGATTTGATTTGAATTGCTTTACATGGTGCTAATGGTGCCATGCCTTGACTTATGGTGTCAATGGTCCCCTGCCTTAACCGGCCTTGCATTATCATGGTGACCTTGTTGCCTTGCCTTGCTTGGCTTTACCATGGTGCCCATGGTGCATTTCCTTCCCTTTCCTGGCCTTGCCTTGCCCTACCATGGTGACAATGGTGCCTTCATGAACCCTGCTTTAATATGGTGCCCATAATATCTTGCTTTGCCTTGCCGTGGTTTACATTGGTGCCCATAGTTCCTTTCCTTTCCTTGCCTCTGCATTGCCTTACCATGGAGTCTATGCTGTCTTACATTCCCTTGCCCTACTATGGTGTCCATGGAGCAATTTCTTGACTTGCCTTGCCTTACCAGGTTGCCCATGATTCCTTGCCTTGCCTTGCCTTGTTTTGCTTTGCCTTACCATGGTACACATGGAGTCTTGTGTTGCCTTATCTTCCCATCGTGCCCTTGGTGCTTTTCTTTGCCTTGCCTTACCATAGTGTCCATCGTGCCTTGCCTTATCTTGCCTTGCCTTATCATGGTGCCCATGGTGCCTTTCCATGCCTTTCCTTGCCTTAACGTGGTGTTCATGCTGCCTTGTTTTGCCTTGACATGCCTTACCATGGTGCCCATAGTGCCTTGTGTTCAGTTTTCTTGACTTGTCTTACCATGGCACCATGATGCCTTGCCTTGCCTTTCTTTACCATGGTGCCCATTGTGTCTGGCCTTGCCTTATCGTGGTGACTGGGGTACCTTACATTTCCTTGCCTTGCCTTACCATTGTGCCCATGGTGTCTTGCCTTGCATTACTTTACCATGGTGCCCAGTGTGCCATGCCTTGCCTTTTCCTGCTTTGCCTTGCCTTACCATGGTGCTAATGGTGCCTTACTTTGCCTTGCCTTGCCTTACCATATGCCCATGGTGATTTACACTGTCTTGCATTCCCTTTCTTTACCTTGGTGCTCATGGTGTTTTGCCTTTACTTACCTTGCATTACCTTGGCGTCCATAGTGCCTAGGTTTGCCTTGCCTTGTCTTACAATGGTGCCTATGGTGCTTTACCTTGCCTTGTCTTGCCTTACCATGGTGCCCATAGTTATTTTCCTTGCCTTGCCTTACCATGTTGACCATGGCACATTGCCTTGGCTTGCCTTGATTTCCCTTATCAAGGTGCTTATGGTTTTTTGCCTTGCCTTGCCTTACCGTGTCCAATGGTGCCTTTTGTTGCCTTGTCTTGCCTTGCCATACCAGGGTACACATGTTGCCATGCCTTGCCTTGCCTTGCCTTACCATGGTGCCCATGGTGCTTGCCTTGCCTTACCATGGGGCCCATGATGCCATGCCTTCCCTTATCTTCTCATGCCTAACCATGGTGCACGTGACCCTTACCTTGCCTTGCCTTTTTATGGTGCCCCTGGTGCCTAGCCATGCCTTGCTTTGCCTTTCCTTATGATAATATTCATGGTGCCTTACCTTACCTTATCATGATGCCCATGGTGCCTTGCATTCACTTGCATTGCCTTACCATGTTGCCCATGATGACTTGCCATGCCTTTCCTTGCAAAATTGTCCATGGTGTTTTTTTTCTGCATTGCCTTGCCTTACCTTACCATGGTGCCTATTGAGCTTTGTGTTGCACTGCCTTACCATGGTGGCCATAGTACCGTGCCTTGCCTTGCATTGTCTTGCTTTGCCTTTCATTACCATGGTGCCCATGGAACCTTACCTTTCCTTGGCTTTCCCTACCAGGGTGACCATCATTCCATGATTTGCCTTGCCTTCTTTACCACAGTGCCCATGGTGCATTGCCTTGCCTTGCCTTACCATGGTGCTCATGGTGACTTGCCTTGCCATGCATTCCCTTGCTCTACCTTGGTGCTCATGGTGCTTTGCCTTTATTTGCCTTGCCTTACCATAGTGTCCATAGTGCCTATGCTTGCCTTGCCTTACAACAGTCCCCATGGTACCTTGCCTTGTCTTGCCTTACCACGTGCCCATGGTTCATTTCCTTGCCTAGCCTTGCCTTACCATGCTGCCCATTGCACATCACCTTGGCTTTCCTTTCTTTATGTTATCCTGTTGCTTATGGTGTTTTTCCTTGCCTTGCCTTACCATGGTTTCCATGCTGCCTTACTTTGTTTTGCCTTGCCACACCATTGTGCCCATGGTGTCTTGCCTTATAATGGTGCCCATGGTGTGTTGCTTTGCCTTACCTTGCTTTGCTTTACCTTGCTTTGCCTTGCCTGACCATGGTTCCCATGCTGCCCATGGAGCCTTGCCATGCATTTCATTACCATGGTGGCAAAGGTGCTTGCCTTGCCATGTCTTGCCATACCATGGCGCCCATAGTGCCTTGCCTTGTCATGCATTCCCTTACAATGGTGCACATGATGTCTTCCCTTGTTTTTCCTTACCATGGAGCCCATGCTGCCTTTCTTTTCCTTGCTTTGTCTTGCCCTGCCATGGTGTCAATGGTGCTTGCATTTACTTACCTTGCCTTACCATGGTGCCATAATGTCTTTCCTTCCCATGTCTTTGTTTAACATGATGCCCGTGTTGCCTTTTATTGAGTTGCCTTACCTTGCATAACCATGTTGCCTGTGCTTCCTTGACTTGCCTTGCCTTACCATGGTGCCCATGGTGACTTGCCTTGACTTAACATGGTGCCCATGGTGCCTTGCCTTGCTTTGCCTTGCCTTACCATGTTGTCAATGGTGCCTTGCTTTGTCTTGCCTTACAATGATGTCCATGTTTCCTTGCCTTGCATTTACTGGCCTTACCATGGTGACCATGGTGCCTTGTCGTGCCTTTCCTTATCATGGTGCATGTGGTGCCTTGCCTTGCCTTGCCTTGCCATGGTACCTATGCTGCCTTGCCTTGTCTCACATTTCCATTGTCACCTTCGTGCCTTACCTTGCCTTACCATGGTGCAACAGTGCCTTGTCTTGCCTTTCCATGTCTTCCTTTATTATTGTCACCATGGTACCTTGTCTTGCCTTGATTTGCCTTGTTTTACCATGGAGCCCATGGTGCCTTGGCTTACCACGGTGCCCCTGGTGCCTTGTCATTCCATGTCTTGTCTTGCTGTACCATGGTGACCATGGTTCCTTGCCTTTTCTTACCTTACCATTGTGCCCATGAATCCTTGCCTTGCCTTGTCTTACCATGGCTCTAATGGTGCCTTGCCTTATTCTGTTGTCTGTATTGTCTATGCTGGACCTGCCTTGCCTTCTCATGTTGTCCATGGTCCGTACTTTGCCTTGCTCTCCGTTACTATGGTGCTGATAGTGACTTGCCTTGCCTTGCCTTACAATGGTGGCCAGAGTGCTTTGCCTTGCCTTACCATGTTGCCCATGGTGTCTTGCCTTGCTTTGCCTTCCCTTAATATGATGCCTATGGTGTCTTGCTTTGACTTGCCTCGCCTTGCCTTGCCTTACTATGGTGCTCAAGTTGCCTTGCTTTGCCTTGCCTTGCCTTATCACTGAGCCCATTGTACCTTCCCTTGCCTTGATTCTCAGTGTGTGCCCATGGTGACTTGCCTCGTGTTAATATGGTGCCCATGCTGCCTTCCTTGCCTTGCTTTGCTTTACCTTGTCTTGCCCTGCCTTGTCGTGTGTTACCTTGCCTTGCCCTTATCGTGGTGCCTATGTTTCCTTGCCTTGCCATGCCTTGCCTTACTGTTGTGTCCATTGTGCCTCGCCTCACCTTTCCATGCCTTTTTTACCTTGGTGCCCATGGTGCATTGCCTTGCCTTGACTTACAATGGCTCTTATTGTGCCTTGCCTGCCTTGCCATCCTTATCATGGTGCCCATAGTTCTTTTCATTGCCTTGCCTTGACTTTTCATGCCTTACAATGGTGCCCTTAGTGACTTTCCTTGCCTTACCACAGTGACCATGGTGCCTTGCCTTGCCTTTCCTTGCCTTACCATGGTGCCCATTTTGTCTTGCCTTGCCTTGCTGTGACTTACCATGGTTCCCATGGTGCCTTGCCTTTCTTTGCCTTACATTACCTTGATTTTCCATGGTGCCCATGGTGCCTTGTTTTGCCTTGACTTACCATTGTGTTAATGGTGCCTTGTCTTCCCTTTCATTGCCTTACCCTAGTGCCCGTGGTGCCTTGCCTTGACTTGCCTTACCATAGTGGCCAAGGTACCTTACCTTTCCTTGCCTTTTTTACCATGGTGCCTTGCCTTGTCTTGCTTTCCTTTTTCTTCTCTTACCATGGTGCCCATGGTACTTTACCTTGGATTGCCTTGTTTTACTTTGTCTTATCATAGTTCTCATGGTGTCTTACCTTGGCTTGCATTACCAAGATGCCTATGGTTCCTTGCCTTGCCTAGTCTTTCCAGACTTACCATCGTGTCTGTGGTTTCTTGCCTTAACTTGCCTTTCTTTGCCTTGTCTTGCCTTACCATGGTGCTCTTGGTGCCTTACATCGCCTTGTTTTAAAATGGTGCCCATCCTCCCTTGCCTTGTCTTGTCTTGCATTACCATGGTGCCCATGGAGCCATTCCTTTCCTTTCCTTACCACGATGCCCATGGTGGCTTTCTTGCCTATCCTTGCCTGACAATGTGCCCATGGTGCATTACATTACCTTGCTTTAACATGTTGCAAATAGTACCTTACCTTGCCTTAGCTTACCATGGTGCCCATTGTGTGTTGCCTTGCCTTTACTTACCATGGCGCCTATGGTGCCTTTACTTACCTTGTCTCTTCTTGCTTGCCTTACCATGGTATCCATGTTGCCTTGCCTTGCCTTGCTCCACCATGGTGCCCTTGGTGCCTTGCCTTGCCTTGCCTTTTTATGATGCCCATTTTGGTTTACCTTGCCTTGCCTTAACATGCTGCCCATGGTGCCTTGCCTTGCCTTACGTTAACTTGCTTTTCCTTACCATGGTGTCCATGGTGCCATGCCTTTCCTTACCATGGTGCTTTGCCTTGCCTTACCGTGGTGACCATGATTCCTTCCTTTGCCTTGCATTGCATGACCTTGCCTTGACTTAGCATGGTGTCAATGTTGCTTTTCCTTGCTTTACCTTACCATGATGCCCATAGCACCTTGCCTTGGCTTACCACTGTGCCCATGTTGCTTTGCTTTGCCATGCCTTACATTGCCTTTCCTTGAATTACCATGGTGACCATGGTGTCTAGCCTTGCCTTGCCTTCCCATGTTGTCCTTGGTATGTTGCCTTGCCTTTCCGTGGTTGACAATGTGCCTTACCTTACCTTTCCTTTCCTTTCCTTACCATGGTGCCTATGGTATCTTGTGTTACCTTGCCTTGCCTTACCATGGTGCCTATGGTGCCTTGCCTTGGCTTACCATGGTGACATTGTGTCTTGCCTTGTCTTACCATGGTGCCCATGGTGCCTTGCCTTGCCTTAAAATGGGGCCCATGGTGCCTTGCATTGCCTTGCCTTACATTGGTGCCCATGGTGCCTTATTTGCCTTTCCTTGCTTTACCATGGTGCCTATGGTTCCTTGCCTTGGCATTCCTTATCATGGTGCTCATGGAGCCTTTCCTTTAATTTCCTTGCCTTTCCAGGCCCTAGCATGGTGCCATGTGTGCCTTGCCTTTCCCTGCCTTAACATGGTGCACATAATGTCTTGCCTTGCCTCAACATACTTTATCATGGTTCCCTTCTTTTTCCTGCCTTGCCTTGCCTTACATGGTGCCATCATGCCTTGCCTTGCCTTATGATGGTGCTCATGGCCCCTTGCCTTGCCTTACAATGGTGTCCATGGGGCCTTGAGTTGCGTTGCCTTACACTGGTGCCCATGGTAGCTTATTTGCTTTTCCTTGCTTGGTTACGTGCCTTGATTTACTGTGGTGTCCATGGTTCCATGCCTTGCTTGCCTTGCCCTACCATGGTGCCTATGGTTCCTTGCCTTGACATTCCTTATCGTGGTGCTCATGGAGGCTTTCCTTTAATTTTCTTGCTTTTCAAGGCCCTATCATGGTGCCATATGTGCCTTGCCTTTTCCTGTCTTAACATTGTGCACATAATGTCTTGCCTTGTCTTGCCATGCTTTGCATGGTTCATTTCCTTCTCTTGCCTTGCCTTACCTTACCATGGTGCCCATACTGCCATACATTGCCTTGCCTTACCATGGTGCCCATGGTGCCTTACCTTACCTTACCTTCCATGTTGCTCATGATGCTTTGCCTTGACTTGCCTTGCCATAACATGATGCCAGTTGTGCCTTGCCTTGCTTTAACATGGTGCCCATGTTGCCTTGCCTTACCTAGCCATGGTCCCCATGGTTCCTTGCCTTGCTTTGCCTTACCATGGTGACCATGGTGACTTGCCTTGTCTTGCCATGATGTCCATGGTACTATGCTATGCCTTGCTATACCATGGTGGCCATGGTTTCTTGCACTGTCTTGCATGCCCATGTTGCACATGATACCTTACCTTGCCTTGCTTTACCATGGTGCCCACGGTGCCTTGCCTTACCTAGTGATACCTTGCTTTGCCTTATCATCGTGCCCAAATTGCCTTATCTTGCCTTGCCTTACCATGATGCCCATAGTGTTATGCTGTGCCTGGTCTTGCCTTACCATGGTGATCATGGTGCTTTTCTTTACCTTTGCTTACCATGGTGCCCAACGTGCCTCTCCTTGTCTTTGCTTGCCTTACCATGATGCCCATGATGACTTGCCTTGCCTTGCTTTGTCATGGTCCCCAATTTGCCTTGCCTTGCCTCACCATGGTGCCCATGGTGCCATGCTTTGCCTTCCCTTATGATGATGCTCATGGTACCTTGCCTTACCTTGCCTTGCCTTTGCTTGCCTTATCATGGTGCCCATTTTGCCTTGCCTTGACTTGCCTTACCAGGGTGTCCATGGTGCCCTGTCTTGCCTTCCCTTGCTTTACCATGGTGAACACGGTGCCTTTCCTTGTCTTTCTTTGCCTTACCAAAATTTCCGTGGTGCCTTTTCTTGCTTGCCTTGCATTACCTAACCCTAGTGCCCATGGTGCCTTGCCTTTCCTTGTTTCTGCCATGCCCTACTATGGTGCCCCTGGTTTCTTGCCTTTCCATGCTTTACCATACCATGGAGCCCATGGTTTCCTGCCTTGACTTGCCTTGCATTGTCATGATGTCCTTGTATTTCATTGTCTTGCCTTACCATGGTGACCATCGTGCTGTGTCTTGTTTTGCTAAACCATGGTGCTCATGGTGCCTTGTCTGTCTTGCCTGCCTTGCCTTACCATGGTGTTCATGGATCCTTGCCTTCCACTGCCTTGCCCTTCCTAACCATGGAGACCATGGTGCCTTCCTTTTCCTTGTTTTGCCTTACCATGGTGAACGTGATGCCTTTCCTTGCCTTGCCTTACCATGGTTCATAAACTGCCTTGCCTTGCTGTACCCTCGTGCCCATGGTGCATTGCCTTGACCTACCATGGTGCCCATCATGCCTTGTCTTGTCCATGATGTATTGCTTTGTCTTTCTTTGCCCCACCATGGTGCCCTTGGTGACTTTGTTGCCTTGCATTGCCTTACAATTGTGCCCATGGTGCCTTGCCTTGCCTTATCAATTTGCCAATGGTGTGTTGCTTTGTCTTACCTTGCCTTGCCTTACCATGGTGCCCGTGGTGCATTGACTTGCCTTGCCTTGCTTTTCCGTGGTTCCCACAGTGCCTTGGCTTACCTTACCTTGCCAAAACATGATGCCCATGGTGCTTTCCTTGCCTTGTCTTGCATTGCCTTACCATGGTGCCCATGGCGCCTTGTCTTGCCTTGACGTGCCTTGCCTCTGCCAAATTATTGTGACCAAGATGTTTTTCCTTGCCTTTCCTTTCCTTACCATGTTGCACCTGTTGCCTTGCTTTTCCTTGCTCTGCCTTGTCTTACCATGGTGCCAATTCTAGCTATGTTGCCATGCCTTGCATTTCACTGTTTTGCATTACAATGTGCCTATGGTGCCTTGCCTTGCCTTACCATAGTGCTCATGGAGCATAGCTTTTTCTTGATATTCCTTTTCTTGTTTTCCATGGCGTCCATGGAGCCTTGCCTTGCCTTGGCTTATCATGGAGCACACGGTGACTTTTCCTGCCTTGCCTTGTTTTCCATTGTGCCCATGGCACCTTCCCTTGCCATGACTTGCCTTGAATTGCGTTACGAAAGTGCCCATACTGCCTTGCATTGTCTTACCATATCGTGATGCCCATGGTGAGATATTTGCCTTGCCTTGTTTTCTATGCCTGACTTGCCTTGCCTTTCCTTACCATGGTGTCCATGTTGCTTTTGCCTTACCTTCGATTGCCTTATCATGGTGCCCATGGGGTTTTTCCTGACCTTGCCTTGCATTACCATGGTACCTTGCCTTGCCTTAACGTGGTGCCCATGGTGCCCTCCTTTGCCTTGCCTTCCACGGTGTCTATGGTGCCTTGCCTTGCCTTAACTTACCATGGTGCCCATGTTTCTTTGCCTTGTTTTGCATTACCATGGTGCCCATGGTGCCACATCTTGCTTTGCCTTGCCTTACCAGGGTGCTCACGGTGTAATGCCTTCCCTTTCTTTGCCTTACCATGGTGCCCATGTTACCTTGCCTTGCCTTGCCTTGTCTTACTTTCCCATGATGCCTATGGTACCTTGCCATTCTTTGTCTTGCCTTACTATGGTTCCCATGCTGACTTTCCTTGCCTTGTCCTTCCTTGTCCTGTCTTAGTATGGTGCCAACTGGGCTTTGCCATGCCTTGCCTTGCCTTAACATGATGCTAATGGTGCCTTATTTTTATCTTGCTTTTCTTTTTACCATGGTGCCCATGGTGCCATGCCTCGCCTTTTTTTGCCTTGCCTTACCATGTTGCCTGTGATGCCTTTCCTTGCCTTCCCCTGTCTTGTTTTCCTTGCCTTTCCATATCATGGTACTCATGCTGTCTTGCCTTTCGTTTACTCGCCTTGCATTTCCATGGTGCCCATGGTGTCTTGCTTCTCTTCACATTGTTCACATGGTTCTTTTCTTAGCCTTGCCTTGCCTTACCTTGTAACTATCGTGCCCTGCCTTGCATTACCATGGTGCCCATGGTGTCTTGCCTTGCTTTTTCATGGTGCCCTTGTGGTCTTTCTTTCCTTGCCTTACCATGGAGCCCACGGTTCTGGCCTTGCCTTGTGTTGCGTTAACATTCTGCCCATGGTGTCTTTCCCTGCCTTGCCTTTTCTTACCAAGCAGCCCATGGTGCCTTGTTTTCCCTTGACACACCTTACCATGGTGCCCATTATATCTTACCTTGTCTTGCATTGCCTTACCATGGTATCCATGATGCTTTGCCTTGCCTTGCTTTACCATAAAGCCCATTTTGCCTAGCCTTGTCTTGCCTTACAATGATGCCCATTGTGCCTTGTTTTGCCTTGTCTTACCATGGTGCCCATGGTGTCCTGACTTGCCTTGCCTTGCCTTGTTTTACGATAGTTCCCATGGTGCCTTTCCTTTCCTTGCCTTACCATGGTGTCTGTAGTGCATTGCGTTGTTTTGCCTTATATTATCATTTGTTCCATTGTTCTTTTCCTTGCATTACCATGGAGCCCATAGTGCCTTTCCTTGCCTTTGCTTTCCTTACCATGGGGCCCATGGTGACTTGCCTTGCCATGCCATGCCTTGCATTACCATGGTTTCCATTTTGACTTGCCCTGCCTTATCATGGTGCCAATGGTACCTTACCTTGCCTTACCTTGCGTTGCCTAACCATGGTGCCTATGGTTCCTCGCATTGCCTTGTCTTACCATGCTGCCCATGGGATATTGCCTAGTTTTTCCACACCTTTCCTTATTATGGTTCCCATGGTGACTTGCCTTGCTGTGCTTTGATGTGTGTTATCATTGTGTGCACAGTGCCTTTCCTCACCTTGCCTTACCATGGTGCCCATGATGCCTTGTCTCCCCTTGCCTTGTCTTGCTATACTTTGTTGCCCTTGGTGCCTTGTATTGCCATACCATTCTTCCCATGGTGCATTGCCTTGCTTGGCCTTACCATGGTGCGTGTGATGCCTTGCCTTCCCTTGCCTTACCATGGTGCTCTTGGTGTCTTGCCTTGCCTTACTGTCGTGATCATGGTGCCTTGCCTTTCCTTGCCTTACCATGGTGTCCATATTGCCTAGGCTTGCCTTGCCTAGCCTTACCATGGTGCGCATGCTGCCTTGTCCTGCCTTGTCTTTCCATGCCTTGTCATGCATTACCATTGTGCCCATGGTGCCTTGATTTGCCTTGTCTTGCCTTGTCATTGTGCCCATTATGAATTGCCTTGCCATGCTTTACCTTACTTTACCAAGTTGCCAATGGAGCCTAGCCTTACCTTTCCTTTATTTGGCTTAACATGGCCATGTAACCTTGACTTGCATTGTCTTGCCTTTTTTCCCCTTAGTATGGTCCCCATGGTGACTTCCCTTCCCTTGCCTTGCCTCACCTTACCAAGATACCTATGGTTTTTTGCCATGCCATGCCTTGCCTAAACATGGGGTCTATTGTGCCTTGCATTGCCTTACCATGGTACCCATAGTGTATTAACTTGCTTTTCCTTGCTTTGCCTTAACATGTTGCCTATCATGCCTTGCCTTGCTTTGCCTTAACATAGTGCCCATGCTGCCTTACCATGCTTGTCCTTACCTTACCATGGTGCCTATGGTTACTTGCCTTGCCTTACTGTGGTGCCCATGGTGCCATTTATTGCCTTGCTTTGGTTGACCATGTTGCCTATGGTGACTTCCTTTGCCTTTCCTAGCCTTTCCCTGCGTTACCATGGTGCCTTTACTTGCCTTACCATGGTGCTCATAGTAACTCCCCTTGCCTTGCTTTGCAGTGTCTGCCTTACTATGTTGCCCATGGTGCCTTCCTTGACATGTTTTTCTTTCCCTTGCCTTGCCTTGCCTTACCTTACTTTACTTTGCTGTGCCTTGCCTTGTGGTGCCTTACCTTGCCTTGCCTTACCATGGTGTCTTTCCTTGCCATGTTGTCTTTTCTTGCCATGTTTTGCCTTACCAATGGTGCTCATGGTGCTTTGCCTTGCCTTGCCTCACCATGGTGCACATGGCAACTTGCCTTGCCTTACATTGCCTTACAATTTTGAAAATGGTGCTTTGTCTTGCCTTATCATGGAGTCCATGGTGCCTTGTCTTGCCTCATCTGTCCTTGGCTTGCCTGCCTTACCTTTGTGCTCATGGTGCCTTGCCTTGCATTACCATGAAGCCCATGGTGCCTTGCCTTGCCTGGACTTACCATGGTGCCCATTTTGTCTTGCCTTGCTTTGCCTTGCCTTATCATGCTGTTTTGCCTCGCCTTGCCTCACCTTGCCTTCCCTTACCAGGGTTTCCAAGGTGTCTTGCCTTATTATACCATGCATTACCATGCAGCCCACAGTGCCTTGCCTTACCGTGGTGCCCATAGTGCCTTGTCTTTCCTTGCTTTACCGTGGTGCCCATAGTAACTTGCCTTGCCTTGCATTGCCTCATGATTTTGAAATGGTGCCTTGTCTTGCCTTGCCTTATGGAGTCCATAGTGGCTTGTCTTGCCTCATCTTTCCTTGCCTTGCCTGCCTTACCATTGTGCCCATGGTGCCTTGCCTTGTCTTACCTTACCATGGTGCTAATGGTGCCTTGCTTTGCCTTTTCCTGGTGCCTATGGTGCCTTGTATTGCCTTGCCCTGCTTCACCTTAACGTGGTGCCCATGTTGCTTTAATGTGTCTTCCCCTGACTTATTATTGTGCCCATATTGTCTAGCTTTTACTTGCCTTGGTTTGTCGTGCCTTGCCTTTTTTTTTGCTTTATTATTGTGCCATGGAGCTTTGCCTTGCCATACCATGGTGCCCATGGTTCCTTACCATCCCTTACCATGATTCCCAAGGTGACTTGTTTTGAATTGCTGTATCTTGCCTTACCATGATGTCATGATGCCTTGCCCTTTGTTAACATGCCTTTCCTTACCATGGTGCCCATGGTGCATTGCCTTGCCTGTTTATGCGTGCCTTCCATTACTGTGGTGCTCTTGGTACGTTGTCTTGCCTTACCATGGTGCCCATTGTGCCTTACCTTGCTTGCCTTGCTTTCCCATGGTTCCCATGATGTCTTGTCTTGCCTTGCCTTCACATGCCTTGCATTACCATGGTACCCATGGTGCCTTGGGCAACCATGCCTTGCCTCACTATGGTGCCTATGGAATCTTACTTTGCCTTTCCTTGCCTTGGCATGCCATGGTGCCCATGATACTTTGCCTTGCCTTGTTTTGCATTGCCTTATGATAGTGCCCATGGTGCTGTGCATTTCCTTGACTTGCCTTACATTACATGTTGCTAATTGTAACTTGACTTGCCTTACTGTGGTATCCATGGTGCCTTGCCTTGCCTGATATTTCATTACAGTGGTGCCCACTGTGCCTTGCCTTGCCTTATCACTTTGGCCATTATGACTTACCTTGCCTTGCTTTGCCATGCCCTACCTTGCCTTACCATGGTTCCAGTGGTGCATAGACTTGACTTTTCTTGTTTTGCCTTACCATGTTGCCCATGGTGCTTTTACTTGTGTTTCTTGCCTTCCTATATAATGGTGCCCATGATGCCTTGCCTTGCCTTACCTTGATTTGCTTTGCCATACCATGGTGTCCATGGTCCCTTCCCTTGTCTTGCCTTACTATGATGCTGATGGAGTCTTTTCTTGCCTTTTCTTGCCTTACTTTATTGCACATTGTGTCATACCTTGCCTTGCTTTTCCTTGCCTTGCCTTATCATGGTGCACATGGTGCTTTGCTTTGCCTAGCCAGGCCTTACCATGGAGCCCCTGGTGCCTTGCCTTGCCTTGCCTTACTATGTTGCCCATGGTGTCCTGCCCTGACTTACCATGGTGCCCATAGAGTCTTGCCTTGCCTTACCATGGTGTCCATGGTTTCTTGCCTTGCCCCTCCTTGCCTTGCATTACCATGTTTCTCAAGGTGCCTTGCCTTGTTAATGATGCCTTACCATACAGCCCCTGGATCCTTGCCCTGCCTTGCCTTATCATGTTGCTGTTGGTGTTGCCTTGACTTGCCTTGCCTTACCATGGTGCTCATAGTGACTTGCCTTTCCTTGCATTGCCTTATCATGGTGAAAATGATGCCTCGTCTTGCCTTGCCCTGCCTTGTCATGGAGTTCAGGGTGCTCTGTCTTGCATCATCTTTCCTTGCCTTGCCTGCCTTACCATTGTGCCCATAGTGCCTTGACTTGCCATGCCTTGCCTTGTAATTGTGCCCAGGTGCCTTGCCTGGTCTTCCATTCACTTACCATGGTGACTTACCTTGCTTTACCATGGTGCCCATGATGCCTTCTTGCCTTGCATAGCATTATCTTAACATGGTGCCCATAGTGCCTTTATTGCCTCACCTTGCCTTGACTTATCATGGTGCCCATGGTGCATTGCCTTGCATGTCCATACTTTGCATTATGATGGTGCCCATGGCCCCTTGCCTTGCCTTGCTTTGCCTTGTGTTGCTCTGGTGCCCATGGTGACTTGTCTTACTTTACCATTGGGCCCATGGTGCCTTGTCTTGCCTTTTCTTGCTGTACCATGTTGCCTGTGGTGCATTTACTTCCCTTGCCTTGCCTTGCCACACATGGTGCCTTGCCTTGCCTTACCTTACTATGGTGTCCATAGTGACGTGCTCTACTGGGAACTCTTGTCCAGCAAGAAGGTTCCAACCTGAGTGGGGAGTGCACAGAAATAAAGGGAGACAGAAAGTGGAGTCAGGAGGGTTGAGAAGTCAGTGCTCAACAACAACTTTATTTTTCAGCAGTTCAGTATTTATACCTTTTCTGGGCATTCTCTTATGTCAATGTTGCAATCAAGGGAAACATCATGTGCTCTAACCTATCGGGAACTACAAAGTAGCAATCACCATCTGTGCTCTCAATGTTTATACAGAGTGCTCATAAACATGTTTGTGCTACCTCATTGTTTCTAGTGAAGTCCATCCATCTTGCTTTATCTTTTAACCCAGTTCTGCTTTCATCCTACTCATCTGGTCTTGAGTTCTTTCCTTCTGGGGGCTCTGCAACTGGGCTCAACCTCCCATATTGTGAAACTTGCTTTGCAAGACTTCAC
>PVKV010003271.1:138081-148226 GCA_004027835.1 Alouatta palliata
TGACAATATCTTTGGCTATTGTAGCATCCTGAGTTAGCTGCTCCCTGGAAGCATCAATTGCATATATTTGTTTTTGTAATTTATTAACATCCAATGATAAATTATTGTGTGACCATATACCTTCCAAATGGGCCTTAACTAAAGGCCATTGCCATTCAGAAGCATTATATTCCTTATTAGTAACACAAATAAAAGTAAATTCAGCATGGCACCAGAGTGCAAGACAATTTTGGATATTATACAATTTATCTCCTAGAAGAGCAATAGTTCCTTCCAAGAAATTTAACCTTGCTTCTAATTTTTTATCTACATCTACTTGAGTTCCCATGGATACAGAAATATTATTAGCTAAGTGATTTACATAGGCAGCAGTTTGTATGTTGTATGTCAGACTGGCAGCAGCAGTGGCAGCAGTAGCAAGGACAGTAACAATTGCAACAATACTAGTGATAAGCATTCCCAAAAATCTTTTCAGATGCATCATCAAATCCCTAACCTGTTGTATAACTTGTAATCCTCTATCATCATACCAAGGCCCAGAGATATTAACAGGAACAATAATATAAGGGGGTTGATGTACAATCATAATAACAGGAGTTGGAAAAACAGTTGAATCAATACAATTAGTAAGAACACAATTGGGGCAAGTTATAGAATAATGTCCACTTATTTCACTTATAGATATGTTTTTGTAAAGAATAGCATAAGGGGAAGCTACACAGGCTTGTACAAAAATTGTTTGCATTTGTGGGAAATAGTTGCTTCTCTTACCAGCTTTCATGGCACTAGGTTAAAGCTAAAAGTAATCTCCAAATAGAGGGATGAGTTTGACTAGAAGGAGTTGTTAAAAAGGGCATAGTCCATCCTCCAGGAATCTCATAGTGATTAGTCACATCCATTGAGGAGGGATTAGGCACAGACCAATCATATAATACAAGACCAGTAGGAAAAGTATGCATAATGGCTTGCTTCTGATAACACAGTTTCCACAGGGGAGATTCTGAAAAAATCTGTGCAAAAGGAATGCAGCGAGGAATTTTCAGTGAGAGAGGAGGCAACTGTTTATAGGTTTTTTGATTCCTTAATTCCTACATAAAATATTCCCCAATCTCGATTGGCATAGGTTTCTTCTCCTGGTCTAAAGTCAGGCTCTCCCTCCCAAGTCCATTATTCTCTACTCACCAAGTCGAGGCAATTAGGCCCTAAGTGAAAATTACTGCCTAACCAAGTTTTGGAGGCATAAAAGTATACAGGGGGCAAGGCAGCTTGAGCAGTGAAGGCATATGCCACCTTTTGGGACATAATATGCAAAGATGAAGGGAGCCCAAAAACAGTGGTATCATTTAGGTACACAGTAAAGGAGGGATCATCCCAAGTAACAGGGTGCAACACAGGGGGATCTGGCACATAAGACCACAAAGATTGTTCTTCCACCCTTCCCCCTGGAACCTGACAAGACAGGATAGCCATCATTGCTATGAACATTACAGCTGGAGTTTTTGGGGTACCCTGAGAGTCCACAAGTTGAGCTGCTTCAATGCAGAGATGCTTCATCTGGCCCCAAGTTGGCAGGGGAAGGCGCTGAGTATTCTGTGTTGTCCAGCGACTTCTCCTGTGGCATTTGTGGGCTGGGGGAGAGAGGCGCAGTCGTTTCAGGCATGAAATCAACGTTCCAGGGTTGTCCATTTGACTGGAATCCATGCTTCACCAACCGCTCCGGGACCCACAACGGGTTTTCAGCAGATCTAGGAAAAACACAAACATATCCTCATCCCCAAATTAGGACTGGATCAGGCCCATTCCACTGGTTAGTCAGTACCTCCTTCCACAGCACTTCAGCATGTGCTCTGGGACTAGGGTGCCAAAAACGCTCAGCAGCAGCAGAATGTCCCTCTGCATCAAGGGTCAAAAAATTTAAAACATATAGAGCATGTCTAAGCCAAGTATGAGGAGTCCTATGCAGATCAACTCCAGACTCCCCCTTTTTTATTTTTTAGTAAAGTTAATTTCAGAATTGCATGAGCACGTTCAACAATTCATTGTCCTTGTGGATAATAGGGTATACCTGTACGATGTTGGATGCCAAACTGAGAACAAAAACGATTAAAGTCTTGACTTGTATAAGCAGGGGCATTATCAGTCTTAAGAATTTTAGGGGGGCCTAAAATAGAAAAGACCAATAAACAATGGGCTATAACATCCTTAACAGCTTCTCCAGTGTGAGCAGAAGCCACTAACAAATGAGTAAAGATGTCAATGGTAACATGTATATATTGAAATTTACCAAAGAGTGTAAAATGAGTAACATCCATTTGGTATATATGACCACTCTGTAGTCCTCTAGGATTAACTCCATAATGCAAAGTAATTGGCAAATGAGGAAGGCATGCAGAACATTGTTTAACAATTTGTCGAGCCTGTTCTCCAGTAATTTTAAATTGCAAGCACAGACTGCTTGCATTTTGGTGATGCAAAGCATGAGATGCCTGTGAAAGAGGAGTAAAAGCTGGAAAAATAGATTGAGTAAGAAGATCAGCTTGTTGATTTCCTTCACTAAGAGTTCCAGGAAGTTTAGAATGAGCTCAAATGTGACCTATAAAAAAAGGATGATAACGTCATTGAAGGGATTCCTGTAAAGGAATTAAAAGGTGAATGATAGTGGAGGAATCAGTAGAATATAACTGAGCAGTTTCTAGGTTTTGTACAAGTTGAACAACATATTGGCTATCAGAATAAATGTTAAGGGGAATATCCCATTGAGATAAAACAAATTGTACTGCAAGGAGTTCAACTCACTGGGCTGAGGTTTCCTGAGTTTGAAAAGAAAAAGATTGTTTATTAACAGTGCCAGCAGCAATACCATATGAGGATCCATCAGTAAATGCCAGTTGTGCCTGTGCCAAAGGTGTTTTAACACATTTTTGAGGAAAAATAAGAGAATTAAGAGTATAAAATTGTAAAGTTTTATCAGCTGGAAAATGACAGCTAATGTTTCCTGGAAATCCAGCAAAAGCAAGTTGCCAATTTTCTGAGAATTGCCAAAGCCAAGCTTGTTGAGGGCCTGTATAGGGAACAATAATTTCTGGAGGCTCGTATCCAAACAGTGGAAGGGCACGAGTCCTGCCTTTAGCAACCAGGGCAGCAACTAAATCATAATAAGCAGTGACTACTCTTCCATGGCTGGCAGGAAGATGTAACCATTCTAATATTCCTTGTTGCCAAAAAACACCTGTAGGCGTGTATTGTGTATGTAAAACACAAAATTTCCAGGGTACCTTGTCCTGTATTCTATTTAATTTTTGTTTTGTTAAGGCACTTTGAACAATTTGGAGTGTTTGCATAGCTTCAGGAGTAAGCTGGCGTGGAGAAGTAGGGTTAGAAGGTCCTTTTAAAATATCAAATAAGGGATTTAAGTCTCCAGTAGTAAGTTTGAGGCTAGGTCTGATCTAATTTAAATCACCTAAAAATTTTTGGAAATCATTGAGGGTTTTTAATTGGGAAGTGTTTATTTTTGGGACTTCATACGATATTTTTTGGGATTCAATTATTCTTCCTAAATAATGATAAGGAGCAATAGATTGAATTTTTTTCTGGAGCAATTACCAACCCAGCATTAAACAATTTTGCAATTGCACAAAGGCAGACTTCAAAAAAACATCAGATGAAACAGCAATTAATATATCATCCATGTAGTTGATAAGGACAATATTAGGATGTTTTTGCCTGATAGGAAGAATAGCCTTTGCAACAAAAGTTTGACAAAGGGTAGAGCTATTAGCTATACCTTGAGGTAACACTATCCATTCATATCTGTCCTAAGGTTGTTCATAATTAGTAGACAGGACACTAAAAGCAAATCTTTTACAATCTTGTTTTGCAAGAGGTATGGTAAAAAAAAAAATTTAAATCAATAACAATTAATTTCCATTCTTTAAGTATAGCTACAGGAGATGGTAGACCAGGCTGGAGAGGTCCTATTATTTCCATAGTTTCATTAACTTTTCTCAAATCCTGTAAAAGTCTCCATTTGCCAGATTTTTTCTTAATAACAAAAATTGGAGAATTCCAAGGGCTTTGAGTAGGTCGGATATGTCCTGCCTCAAGCTGTTCCCGAACCAACTCTTGAGCGGCAGAAATTTTTTCTTTGGATAGGGGCCACTGCTCTACCCATACTGGAGAATCAGATTTCCAGCAGATAGCTTCAGCATGGGCACCGGGAGAATAGGTGCCTTGGGAACTATGTTAAGGTAAGGCAAGTCAAGGCACCATGGGCCTCACAGTAAGGCAACAGAAGGCACCATGTGCACCGTGGTAAGTCAAAGCAATGTAAGACAAGGCATGTCAAGGAACCAGGTTAACATGGTAAGGCACCACAAGGCATGACAAGGCACAATTAAAACCATGGTAAGGCTGAGCAAGGCCCCATGGGCACCAAGGTAAGGCTAGTCTAGGCAAGGCACAATGGGCACCATGTAAGGCAAGCCAAGGTAAGCTCCCTAGGAAACCATGATAAGGCAAGGAAAGGCATGGCAAAGGAAGGCACCATGGGCACCATAGTAAGGCAAGGCAAGTCAACAAATCATGGTAACAATGTTAAGGGAAGGTAAGGCAAGTCTCTATG
Source organism: Alouatta palliata (assembly GCA_004027835.1). Lineage (NCBI taxonomy): Eukaryota > Metazoa > Chordata > Mammalia > Primates > Atelidae > Alouatta > Alouatta palliata. The sequence goes on from PVKV010003271.1 coordinate 142,703, forward strand.
GGCATGAAGACAAGACAAGGCAAGGCAAGGCACTATAGGCACCATGGTAAGGCAAAGCAAAGCAAGACAAGGTAAGCCAAGGCACCATGGGCACCATGAAATGCAAGGCTAGGCACTATAAGGAGCATGGTAAGGCAAGGCAAGGCCAGGCAAACAAGGCACCATGGGCAACATGGTTAGGCAAGTAAAGGCATGGCAAGGTACAATGGGCACCATTGTAAGGCAAGGCAAAACAAGGCAATGCCCCATGGCACCATGGTAAGGCAAGGCACAGCAATGTAAGGCACCATGGGAAACATGGTTAGGCAAATCAAGGCAAGGCAAGGTATAATGGACACTATGGTAAGGCAAGGCAAGACAATGCACCATGGGTACCGTGGTAAGGCAAGGCAAGGCACCACAAGTCACCATGGGAACCATGATAAGCCAAGGCTAGACACCATGGGCACCATTGTAAGGCAAACCAATACACAAATGACATTGTAAGTTGAGGCAATTTAAGGCACCATGGGAACCATGGCAAGGCCAGGCTATCTATCGTGGGCACCATGGTAAGACACTGTCACTGCAAACAAAGACACCATGAACACCATGGCAAGGCACTATGGGCACCATGCTAAAGCCAGGTAAGGTCATGCAAGGCACTATGGGCAACATGGTAAGGAAAGGCAAAGCAATCAAAGGCAAGGCACAATGGGCACCATAGTAAGGCAAAGGAAGGCAAAGTAAAACAAGGCAAGGCACAGTGGGCACCATATAAGACAAGGACAGGCACCATAGATACCATGGTAAGACAATACAAGGCAAAACAAGGCAAGTCAAGGCAAGGAACCATGGGCACCATGGTAAGGCAAGGCAAGGGAAGGCAAGGAAAGGCATCATGGGCACCATGGTATGGTATGGTAAGTCAAAGCAAGGCAAGGCCCCATTGGCACCATGGTAAGGCAGGCAACCAAGGAAAGGCACCATGGGCATCAAGGAAAGGCAAGGCAATGGTCCATATGCACCATGGTAAGGCAAGGCAATGTAAGGCATCATGGACATAATGTTAAGGTAAGGCAAGGTAAGCCAAGGGAAGGCTAGTCAAGGCAAGGCAAAGCACCATAAGTATTATGTTGAGACATGTCCAGTTAAGATAAGGGAAGGTATGATGCCAACATGGTAAGGAAGCATGGGCACCATAGTAAGGCAAGGCAAGGGAAGGCAAGACTCCATGGGTACCATGGTAAAGCATGGCAAGGAAAGACATCATGGAAATCATATTAAGGGAAGGAAAAGAAAGGCAAGACAAATCACCATGGGTACCATGGTAAGGCAAAGCAAGGCAAGGCAAGGAACCATGGGCAACATTGTAAAACAAGGCAAGGCAAGGCAAAACAAGACAAGATGCCATTGGTACCATAGTAAAGCAAGGCAAGGCACCATGGATATCATGGTAAGACAAGGCAAGATGCCTTGGGCACCATGGTAAGGCAAGGCAAGGCATGGCACCATGGGCACCAAAATACAGCAAAGTAAGGTAAGGCAAGGCACAATGGGCCCCATGGTAAGGCAAGGGAAGGCAAGGCAAGGCAACATGGGCACCATGACAAGGCTAAGCAAGGCAAGGCAAGTAAATGCACCATGGGCACCATAGTAAGGCAAGTGAAAGAAAGGAAATGTAAGGCAAGGCATCATGGGCACCAAGATAAGGCAAAGCAAGAATAGGTAAGGCACCATGGGTACCATGGACACCACAGTAAGGCAAGGCAAGGCAAGACAAGACACCACGGAAATCATGGTAATTCAAAGCAACATACCATGGGCACCATGGTAAGGCAGGGTAAGGCACCATGGACACCATGGTAAGGCAAGGCAAGGCAAGGCACCATGGAAATCATGGTAATTCAAAGCAACATACGTTGGGCTACATGATAACTTAAGGCAAGGCAAGCAAATGCACAACTGGAACCATGGTAAGACAAGGCAAGGCACGACGGTAATGCAAGGCAAGACAATTCAAGGCAAGGGAACATGGGCACCATGGTAAGGCAAAACAAGGTAAGACAACACAAGGCACCGTGGGCACCATGGTATGGAAAGGCAGGATACCATGAGCACCATGTTATTGCAAGGTAAGACAAGGAAAGACAACATGGGCACCATAGTAAATCAAGGCTAGGCAAGATATGGCAATGCACCATGGGCACCATGGTAAGGCATGGCAAGGTACCATGGGCATCATGGTAATATATGGCAATGCAAGTCATGGTAAGTCACCATGGGAATAATGGTATCATGGCAAGACGCTATGGGCACCATTTTAATGCATGGAAAGACAAGGCACAATGGGCAACATGGTAAGGCAACGAAAGGCAAGGCAAGGCACCATAGGCACCATGGTAGAGCAAGGCAAGGCAAGGAAAGTAAAGGCACCTTGGGCACTATGGTAAGGTAAGGCAAGGCAAGGCAAGGCACCATAGGCACCGAGATAAGGCATATCAAGGCAAGAAAGGACACCATGAGCATGAAGATAAGACAAGGAATGTCACCATGGGCACAATGGTAATGCAAGGCAAAGCAAGGCACCATGGACACAATGGTAAGGCAAAGCAAGGTAAGCCAAGGCTAGGCAGAGCAAGACAAGGCAAAGCACCATAAGTATTATGGTGATGCAATGGTACGCAAAGAAAGCTAAGGTGTGATGGGCAAAATGGTAAGGCAAAGCAAAACAATGCAAGGCACCGTGGGTATCATATTAAGGCAAGGCAAGGCACCATGGGCACCATAGTAAGGTAAGGCAAGAACATGCACCATGGGCATCATGGTAAGGCAAGGCAAGGGAAAACATGGCACCATAATCACCATGGTAAAGCAAGGCAAGGAAAGGCATCATGGGCACCATGATAAGGCATGGCAAGGGAAGGCAAGGCACCATTTGGTCACCATGGTAAGGCAAGCAAGGCACCATGGAAATCATGGCAAGGTAAGACAAGGCAAGGCAAGTCACCATGGGCATGATGGTTAGGCAAGATAAGGCAAGGCAAGGTACCATGAGCATCATGCCTTACCATGCCTTTACATGGTGCCCATGGTGACCTACCATGCCTTGCCTTGCCTTAACATGGTTCCCATGTTTCTTTGCTTTGCCATGCCTTTCCATTGTGCCCATGGTGCCTTATCTTGCCTTGCCTTGCATTGCAATGGTGTACATGGTGCCTTCTTTGCCTTGCCTTGCCTTGCCTTACCATGGTGTCCATGATGCCTTTTCTAGCCTTGCCTCGCCTTACCAGGGTGCCCATGTTGACTTTCCTTGGCTTGCCTTGGCTTACCATGATGTCCGTGGTGTCTTGTCTTGCCTTCTCTTACCATGGTGCACATGGTGCCTTGTCTTGCATTGCCTTGTTTTACCACGGTGCCCACAGTGTCTTATTTTGCTTTGTCTTGCCATACTATGGTGCCTGTGATGCCTTTTCTTGCTTGTCTTGCCTTGTTATTGTGCCTATGATGCCTTGCCTTGCCTTACCATGGTACCTATGGTACCTACTTATTTTGGCCTTGTTTTACCATGGGGCCCATAGTGCCTTACCTTGCCTTGATTAGCATTATTAACATGGTGGCCAAGATCCCTTGCCTTGTCTTACCATGGTGCCCATGGTGCCTTGCCTTGCCTTCTCTTATCTTGGTGCCTACCGTGGCTAGCCTTGCCTTGCCTAGCCATACCGTGGTGCTTATGGTGCCTTGCCTAAGCTTGTCTTGTCTTACCATGGTGCACATGGTGCTTTGCCTTATTTTGAATTGCCTTTTCTTGCCTTACCATGGTGCCCATGATGCCTTGCTTTCTGTTGCCTTGCCTTCCGTTGCCTTGCCTGTTTTTACAATGGTATCCATGATGCATGGACTTGCCTTGCCTTTACATGCCTTCCATAACCATGGTACTGATGGTGCCTCACCATACCTTGCCTTGCCTTAGCATGGTGCCCATGGTGCCTTGCGTTGCCTTCCCTTACTGGAGTGCCCATGGTGTCTTGCCTTGCTGTGCCTTGCCTTGCCGTACAATAGTTTCCATTTTTTCTTGCTTTGCCTTGCCTAAACATGGTCCCATGGTGCCTTGCCTTACCATAGTGCCCATGATGCTTTCCCTTGCCTAGCATTTCCTTAACATCATACCCATTGTGTTTTGCATTGCCTTGCCTTACCTTTCCTTGGCTTACCATGGTGTCCATGGTGCATTGCCTTGCCCTTCCATTCCTTGCCTTATGATGGTGCCAATAGTATCTTGCCTTGCTGGGTCTGCCCTGTGTTACCATAATGCCCATGTTGCCTTGCCTTGCCTTACCATGGTGCCCATTGTGCCCTGTTTTGCATTGCCTTGCCTTGCTGTACCATGTTGCCCGCCCATGGTGCCTTGCCTTACCATTATGCTCATGGTGCCTTGCCATACCTTACCATGGAACCTATGATGCCTTGCCTTCTCTTGCCTTACCATGGTGTCAACGGTGCCTTGCCTTGCTGCTTTGCCTTACTTCCCTTAACAATGTGTCTATGATGCTTTTGACTTCCCTTGACTTATCATGGTGCCCATGACTCTTTGCTTTGCCTGCCCTTACCACAGTGCCTATGGTGTCTTGTCTTGCCTTGCCTAGCCATACCATGGTGCTTACTTGCCTTGCCTAAGCGTGTCTTGCCTTACCATGGTGCACATGGTGTCTTGCCTACCCAACCATGGTGCCTATGGTGCCTTGCCATGCTTTTCCTTGCCTTGCCTTACCGTGGTGTCCATGGTGCCTTGCCTAGCCTTGTCTTGCTTTACCGTGGTGTCCGACGTGCCTACAATTGACTTGCCTTGCATTCCCATGTTGCCTTGTTTTGCATTAGTATGATGCCCGTGGTGCCTTGCATTGCCTTCCTTTGGCTTACCATTGTGCCCATGGTGCCTTAACTTGTCTTGCCTTGCTTTGTCATGGTGCCCACTGCGACTTATGATCCTTGGTTTACCTTACCATGGTGTTAATATTGCCTTGCCTTGCCATGCCTTGCCTTACCACTGTGCCCATGGTGCCTTGCATTCCCTTGCCTTTCCTTGCTATGGTGTCCATGGTGACTTGTCTTGCCTTGAATTGCTTTGCCTTGCGTTGCACATGGTGCCTTGCCTTGTCTTACGATTGTGCCCATGGCGACTTGCCATGCCTTGCCTTACTATGGTTCCCATGGTGCCTTAACTTGCTTGACTTGCCTTACCATGGTGCCCATGGTGCCTTGCCTTGCCTTTCGTTGCTTTACCATAGGGCCCATGGTGCCTTGTTTTGACTTACCTTACTTGCTTAGCCTTACCGTGGTGCCCATGGTGTCTTGCCTTGCCTTACCATGGTGCCTATGGTGTCTTGTACTGCCTTGTCTTAGTTACCATGGTGCCCATGGTGCCTTGCCTTACCTTATTTTACCTTGCCTTGCCTTACCATGGTACCCATATTAACTTGCCTTGCCTTGTCTTGCCTTACCTTACCATGGTGCCCATGTTGCCTTCCAATGCCTTACCATGGTG